>VZUI01076226.1:0-170912 GCA_013401135.1 Cettia cetti
GGCGGAGCGGCGCGGCTGCGGGCCCGGCCCCGCCAGAGCCAGGGCGCTGCGGGCGGACAACCTAGCGCGCGTTACCTCAGCCGGGCGGTGGCCGGGGCCGTGCCGGAGCCATCGCACCACGGCGCGGACCGGCACCTCCTCCTGCAGCAGCAGCTCCAAAACCGCCGCCATTCCCGGCCCCGCTCCCGCCGAGCACGCGCACAACCCGCGCCGGGGGCGGGCCCGGCGTGTCCCCCCTTCCCGCGGGGGCGGCGCCGAGCGGGGATTCCCGCCGGGGAGGCGGGCGGGGGCCGCGCCCCCTCCCCATGTCAACACGCGGGGCACGGGGCGCCTGCGCCGGTCCGTGCGCGTCTTTTCCTCTCATGCGCGGTATTTCCTTCCCCAGCAGGGCTCGGGGCCCGGCCTAGCGGCGGAGGCACCCGCGGGCCGGGGCGCAGGGAAGGGCGGCGGCGTCCCCCCGCCTCCCCGCGGCTCCTCCCTGCCAGCCCGCGGACACCCGCGGCGGAGGATGGCCGAGGACTCGCCAAAACGGCGCAAGGCGAATTTCAACGAGGCGGAGACAGAGGTGCTGATCGAGCAGGTGCTGAAACACGAGCAGCTGCTGTTCGCGGCGGGACCCGGCCGCGCCTCCGCGGGCCAGAAGCGGAAGGTGTGGGAGCTGATCCGGCACAAGGTGAACCCGGTGGCCGCCTGCCCCCGCGACGTGGAAGATCTGAAGAAGCGCTGGCGGGACTTGAAGCGCCGCGACCGCAGCAAGCTGTGCCGCCTCTCGCAGGGCTGCGGGCCGCCGGAGCCCCCCGCCCTCGGCCTCCTCCTGGCCCCCGAGGAGCTGCCGCCCGGCCCCGCGCCGCCCGCCCGCCGCCAGCGCCGCGCCTACGGCTCCCTGCTGCCCGCCGAGGCCGTGCCCATCGTGGGCGGCATCGACACCCTGGAGCTGCCCGGCGCCGTCGTGGGGGACATCGGTGAGTGCGGGAGCGACCTCTGCGGAGCCGCCCCGGACCCTCCGCCCGGCGTCCCCCACGGCAGCCGCGGGAGCCCCGGTCCGCGGGGGAGCGGCGCTGCCCGTCCGCTGCGTGCGCGCAGGGGCCGCGGGGACCGGCCCCGCAGGAGAGCTCTGGTTCGCACCCTTGGAAAGGCAAAACGCATATGCACGCACACAGAGCTGTGAGGCTTCGTGCTCTAGGTCATAGAAGTGCCTGAGAACAGCACCCAAGAGTAAAAACCGCGTCTCGTAGCAGATGCTGCCCATCACGAGGCGTTGGAACCGGCCACCGATCTTCACTATTGTAGTAATTATCCTTGCAAATGCAAAAAGCCAAGGCAGCGCGCAGGTCCAGCCAGTACAAAGTGCTGCGAGTACATAACTTCGTACGTGCCAGAGATATTGTCCTAGCACGCTGGAATACCAAGGGATTCTTGCAATCACTGTGTTTCAGCAATGCTCTTACTGTTTACTGTGTGCACGATAGAGCATGAAGTGAGCTTGCAGTGAACTTTGTCTCTGGGATCCTAAAGCTTGGCTTCTGTGGTGGTAAGGGAGCTGTAGTATGCAGATACATGGTTAACTGGTGAATGTGTATTTATGGTTTTCTTACCACCTCTCAAGGTAATTTATATTCTAAAACCATCAAACCATAATATAGTGTGAGTCTGAGAGTTTTGTTTCAAGGACTAATGTTAGTGCTTAGTGGATGAGAAAATGTCACTACTGAGGTTATGAAGTTTCTCATGGGCTTTGCTTTTCTTCCCACACCTCTTCTAGGGTTTAATGGCAGTCCTGGCCCATCTCATCAATCCCGTCTCGAGCAGATGAACCTCAAAGAAGAAATAGTAGTGAAGGTAGTAGAGCCAGAAGAAAGCTCTGAGGACATGGTAGTGGTTCCACCTAGTCAAGAACAGCTGCCTTTTCTGGAGACATCAGGTGATGGTTCCTCTGGGAAAGTAAAAGCCAAAACAAAAAAAGGCAAGTCCCAGACAGACCAAAATGAAATGACTGAAGAGGACCTACTGCAGATTCAACAGACCCAAATACAGGTGATCCAGTCTGGCTTTGACAGTGTCAACCACAATCTCCGGCTGCTGCAGCAAGGCATGCAGGATCTGAGTAACAGCATCAGCATCATGGCACATACGCTTGTTGCTATCAAGAATGTTTATGTGAAAAACAACACTGGCCCAGCCACACATGCCACTGTATCTACTCAAACCACAGCTGGGTACCTGAGCCCAGGATCCCCCCAGCTGTCCCCTGCTAAGGACAGAGCTAGAGCACAGGTGGCTGGAAGCAGCAGCAGAAGCAGCAGCTGCAGCTCCAGCTCCATGTCACAAGAACCAGGTCCTTCTGAGTTTCCTAGGCCCCCCCTGAGAACCATTAAGAAAGAACATCCAAATGGCTGCTATTACTTCTGCTTTGCAGATGTGTAAAAACTTGAGTACATATAAAATGACTGTGTTGTTGGGTGCTGATATATAATGTGCTCCGGCCTGTGACTTTGAAGGAGCAAAGTGGACTTCCTCCCATGTTTTTCCCAGTGGGAAACATTTTGCTATAGGTGGCATTAAACACTAATTACCAGTCTCCAGTTAGCTCTGTTGCAGTTGGCTAATAAATTTCTTATCTTTTCTTTATCCTCTTATTCTCTTAAAAAACAAACATTTGACTTTTGTCTGTATTGTCCTCTGTTTAATGTCACCTTGTGAAAAATAAAAGGCATGAGAGTGAGGTAAAAAAGTAACATTATGAGTAACATGGTTACTACCACCAGGAGCTATCTTACACAGGTTACTTGCTTCTAGGATTAAACAAACCTCAGAAGTAGCTGGTTTTTTAAGTACTTCCATTTTCTAACAGTTATAATGTTGGGGGTGTTTGCTTGGTTGTTGTTGTTGAGTTTTTTTAAGTCTGAGCTGTGCAAGGCATCACAGGAGGAGTTTGAGATACTTGCTTATTCTAGGAATGGTTTAGGACTGAGGCATTCATGAGTGTCCTCCTCAGAACCCATACAGCATTGTTCCACTGGCTGTTGTTCATTCCTGGCTTGTCAAATATATCTTTGCTTCAGAGACATTGTGTTTTACTGCACTAGCAGGGCGGTCTCTTTTTCTGTCACATGGTTAAAGTAGAGAAATACAGAAAAACGAGGAATGGATGAGTGATGCCTGTTTCTGACATACAGGTTATATGTAGGTTGTATCTTCATGTGATTTTGTAAGCCTTATGGAATCAGTACCACAGTATTTGAAATACAGAGAGCAAAAAGCTTTGTATTGTTTTACATGAAATGGAAGTCAGATTTGCTGTTAAATTACAGGAGGCAGGGGCTCACTTCGTTCCAGACAAATGCTCCTGCGTTGATTAGGAAGCTTTCATTATCATTTCCTTTCTCATAACTATATAGCCAAGGAAAAAGAAGGACAAGGAAGAGTTGGAGCAAAATGTAACCTGGTGTCAACTCTGAAACAAGCAAAAATCCTTTTATCTTCATGCCAAAAAGGAAAATGCCATTTCGCATTTAGAAAGGGAAAATTATTGTCACAGGCACTACTTTAAGTTGTGTTTCAGGCTTATGTATTAGAGCCACTCTGCACAGTTCAGAAGTAGCAGAGGTGCAATGTTCTTATATCTGGCATCTGTACCGGAAGGCAAACAAAAACACACCTGAAATTTTGTCCAATGACTTGAAAAATCATACAGGTTCTCTTCTTAAGCATTTATCACCAACATTAAAAAAAGTTCTACAGATAAAGTTTGGCCTATAGCAGTGACTAGCTGCCTCTAGTGTTACAGTCAGTTGGCACAAGCATTCCGGCTGCAGGAATCTAGCAAATACAAATAACATAGAGAATCACAATTAAATTACCCCTCTCCTAGAAGAATAAGACTATGTAATCATAGCATAAGGTATGTCACTTTTGCAGTCAGCTTTGACTGAACACCACCGTATGAAAATGTACTTCATTTCTGACCTTACACCATTTTGGTGTATTGAATTAACTCACCTGCGCTTCAAAAACCAGCCACTGCTGCTTGCTAAAATGTGAATACAGAGTAATCAGTTGTTTGCAAGTGCTTCCCTTCAGTATCACAGATGGAGCAAAATATGCAAATATCTCCAAAAATAAAATGTATGCATGTACAGCACAATGTTGATTGGGATTAAGGCCTTGAAGAAGAGAAAGTTCTGTTTTCCAGGCTTACCTTAATGAAAGATATGGGTGCAGCAAGATCCTATGAGAATGGATAGATTGGATCTCCTGAATGAGTGAAGACAAGCCAGGCAATGCTAAAAGACACTGTGGTGGTCAGACAACAACCAGACATCAATCTTGTTCATCAGCTTGTTTGTTCTGATCTCACGTCTTTCCCTGTGTTTCAGTTGTACCACTAAAATATACTGGAGCCAGATCAAAACCACTCTTCCACTTCTGATACATCCTAAATTTACACATTTTAAACAAGGAAAGAAACTGAGCTACCTCTCATCACTACAGTGTGAGCAAAATTATTATTTTCATCTTCAAATTAATATGGTTGGTTGCTATTTCTTTACACCCCCTTTCTGTGACCAAATGATGGTTGTGTTAGGAGCACTGAAATCACATGCACCATCCAGAAGCCATGCCATTAACTTTCTGGCTCTTCTTAACAGAAGGTGAAACATAATTTTCTTGGACTGTTACTGAGTAAATGAATTCCCAATTTGTTTCCTCTCTTGTGAAGCTATATAGGCTATTTGTATAAATTACAAGAGCTAATGACCTTATGAAGCTTAATGAAAATAGTGCCAATGATTTGAACAAAGGCAGAGCTGGCTTTAAATTTGCCTGAATGTACAGCATAACAGTGTTAATGCTGAGAAAGAGATCCAGGGAATTTTCTCCAATTCTTCTGGGCTTCCCTAAAAAACTTGTCCCACTGTGCAAAGTGCAGACTATTTTCTGGTAGCATAAGACTAAGACATTCAGGCACACAAACCACAAATATAAATTGTGATGATTTTACACTCTGCTTACGCTTAGTGTTACTAGAAAGAGAAATAAAAGAGTCTTGGAGGAAACTAGAACAACTGGTAGCTTAAACACTGCGTTTTCCCCAGAGCACTCAGATTCAGTAACAACTTCCATTCATTCATTTCTCTGCTATCTGCTGCTTAAGTTTATTGCACAGAGGGAGACAAGTCTCCTCAAGAGACTGTAAAAGCTCAGTGACTACATCCAGACAGCTGATTATCCCCAAAAGAAGTCAATTATAGTGACTAAATAAAAAACTACAATTTTGAAGGGGAAAATGCCATCAGCAGCTGGCTTTTCAGGACCACCATATTGTTACTTGACCTGATCTGGCTGTGCCAATCATTCATTGTTTAGATGAATACAAAGATAAGGGGTAAGAACAAATAGAAAGTCAGGTTTCTGAGAAGGCCCATTTGAATTTTTCTGTTATTAATATACCATAAATGAACTTACTAAATCAGTTAAACTTCCATTGATCCAATAATTTCAATTTGCAATATGAACATCAGAGATGTTGAAGTAGTACCAACACACGCTTGCTTTTTACTTTCTTGAAACAGAGAAAAAAAAATCATTGCAAAAGCACTTTATCCATTTAAATTTCAGGGTTACAATAGTAAAAAACACTGGAAAATATTTCAGCTAAAGCCTTTTAGTTAATGAATCATTATACAAACACAATCAAGAATTGGAAGTTTTGCATGCTGAATGAATATTTTATTTAGAACCAGTTTATAAAAATAAAATACAAAATAATTTGAAAACAAAACTTAAACATTGTACAAAGCCTTGATATGGTACAAATGAGAAAATAAATAATTACAACTTTATGTACAAATGACCATTACAAGGGCATTAACTCTTTATGCTCTTGGGTGCCTGAGCAAACTTAAATGAAAAGAATGGCTTAGAAGATTTCCAAGGAGGGGAAGAGAACTGCAATTACTGAGCAAAAGAATTTGAAGGACTCAACATGTCTTCCTCAATGGTAAAAAACAATCTTGGAACCATTTTCCACTTAATTTAATCATGCTGCAGACTTTACTATTGAGTACTTGATTTCTTATGGGGTGACAGCATTGTATTTTTAATTAATACACAGATTTAATTCTTTTTGGTATTGCCCAGAGATTTTGGATTAGCAGCCATTGGTTGGCCACTTCAAAAAGTCAGTACTTGTCTGAAGGCATTGCTGGTGATTTCCTTAATTTACAAGTTTGGATACTCATAGGAAAGCATTTGAAAATTGGCATCTGTTAGCCCAATCACTGCAACTTGAGTCTGGGCAGACTCTATAGAAAGAAAGTCAAAAGTTGGGCAAGAATTTCCAGTATTGCTTTCTAGCCAATGAATGTAAAGAGGATGCAGAGAATGTTTGGCAACAAATCCAGATCCCCAGTCAGAGGAAACAGATGTGAAATTGCCAAAAAAATCCAAAAAACCTACTTCACTTTGTGTCAAACCTTTATGACCTTGCCTGCCATGCAGCAGATACGGGTTTAAAAGGATTTGAAGCCAGGCAGACCAAACTAATTACACTGCATCTGTTCTGTTCTGCTGTTACCATAGGCCCTTTACGTAAAAGGTCAAAGATCAAGTGATCTCAAAACAAACAACAAATTAATTCCAGCTGAATTCCCACAGACACTTGTGGATGATCACGAACTCACATGAGTAGCCCACTTGTATTGTTTTTAAAAAAAAACCCACATTGTCCTCTTGGCCAAAGCTGGCTCTCAACAGTAATTTTTACAGAAAAGGAGAAATCCAGAGGCATGTCATGTCATAATAATAACAATAAAAAATAAGCATTTTCCAATTTAAAATACAGCAACTGCAAATTTTATATTTATAGAGTGAGTTTATCCTTTCATTCCCTAATCAGGGAAAAGAGCCTAAACAAAACAGGACCCTATACCAATTTAAATGAAATTTCACCTGCACATGAACAGCAAGAACTCCCACGGATCCAAGCACTTCATGTAGAGGAGAAATAGGAGCATAGTGTTTGGGTTTCTCATTATTACTGTTGAGAAATGTGTTATCATCAATGGAGAGTAAAATCAGCCTACCTGTTCAAACATGGATGGCAAGAGTCATTGCAAAGTTAATACATCAGTCTTTGAAACAATGGACTTCTGTACATTTTTCCTTGAAAACCCCAACCCAACAAAAACCCCTCCTTAAAGATATATATTTAAAAGCCTGATTATTTAAACCACATGAAAATGAGTGATAAAAACTTTTTGGCATTTGACAATATCTAAAGATAATTCCTGACAATTATTATATAATCCAGGCTAAAATACTGGAAAACTAAAACCCAGGCTGACTTTATATAATTTCTCTTTCACAAATACTATGTGTAGGGAAAAGTAAGACTGGCTTCAAGCAGACAGGTGAGGTATTCTTATGTGAGGTGCATGTTTATGTGATTTGATTATCCAAGTATGACTACATGCCTATGTAGTGCATGTAGTCAAAACACTGAACCTCACTTCCAAAAATTGTACTAATTACAACCAAAGACATTTGAGCCAAAAGCAAAACAGCAAACAAACCCCATCAGTTCACTGCCTACTTGATTAGCTAAAATAAGTTGAATAAAAATATTATGCCCTGTTCTATAAATTTCAGAAAGAGGAATCATAGAATCATCAAGGTTGGAAAACACCCGAAAGATCTAAGTTCGACAGCTGACGTAGCACTGCCATGTTCACCATCCAACAAGCACCCAAAGCTTTACCAGTTGAAGAGAGGAATCATGGATAAACATCAAGGCCTTTATCTAGCCAACAGTTCTCTGACCATTCCCAAAAGTGGAAAAGCATACAGAGAATGCACCACAGGAATCTTCATGTTAACCTAAGCAGACCCTGACTCACTGAGAATGACAGGACAGACATGCTCTTGTCACCCCACAGCATCAATCCTGCATGAAAAAAATCCACATATTGTAGGCCTTTAATGAAAAGGAGTTTGACTTTGAGCTCTCTTTTATTCTCCTATTCCTTTCCAGAAGACTACTCTCTCATTTAAGACATATATAAAAATTGGAGGCACATATCATTGGCTTTCCATTAGACCCTTTTAAGAACTTGGAATAATCACATTCTTCTTACCAGAATTTACACCTCTTAGTGTTCCATAAAAATGTTCAATTCATTATGGAAAAATTCTGTTTACAGGAAAAAGACTACTGTAAATCTGGCTTTCTCTACATTCTCATCAAACAGAAAAAGGAAAAAAAAAATTAGAAGCATTACAGTCAGCCATTGCATAAATGTTACTGCAGTAAGAAGGACTTATGGGTATTTTGCCCAAGTAGGACTATAGGATCAGGCCTTGAAATATGAAAAAGACACAGAATCAGAATTAGGGCATAGGAACATTGCAGTAGATGAAAAGGAGATCAGAGTAAATCAAAGCAAAAGAGGCCTTGGCTCATTCTGGAAAATTAATTTCAGTGAACAAGATGGAATAGCTGAGACTCTTCCTATCTATATGTATATACACACATATGTATGTATGTATATATATATTTCTATATAATATACAGTATCTATATAAGTGTATATGTAGATACACTTATGTACAAATGTGTATTTATATATATATAAAATCAAAATTGTGTGTTATCCCAGCAATAGTTATTACCATAATATTACAAATTGTAGATCATAGAGCTCCAGCACGTCTTTTTCAGATGAAAAATATTTCAAGCTATTTTTAAATATATAGGACCAAATCCTCTCTTATACATCAAGACTGTTTAGTGAGGTATGCAAGAAAGCTTGATCTCAAACATGCAGGCTTCAAGGGACGAATATGTCCAGATTTCCCAAGACAGGATGTGGCTGGTGGCTGTAATGAATGCCTTGTGTCACTCTGCAGGGGTTTGCCTCCTGTATAATTATATATAACTAGCAGTTATGACCTCATCTTGCTCCTGCCTTTGAGCAGTGAAACTTTCTACACTTACCGACCCTGTTCAAGCAGTAGATGCTTAGCATCATACAACTTGCCAACATTGCTCTACTGTATCACATTTTCTATTACTCTAGCAGGGTTTTACCTAAGTAGTAATTGGCATTTGTAATTAATAAAGAGGTTAATTATTATTGATTTTTGAAATTGAAACTTAGATTGATTTTACCATGCAATATTGTAGCACAAAAGTCTGTGTGAAATACCTGGTGATTTCAAGTTCTACTTCAGTTTAAAGGCTTCATGCCTCAGTTTCTCTAAAAATGCTCCAAAGTGCTGGCCACAACACAGAATATACCATAAAGAGGAAATGAGCATGCAGCATCTGCACCTGCTGCATGTCATGGCTCCATTGCACTGCCCTCCAAAGAAATGGAGGCTTGAAGAAGACAAAGCAACAGCTCCTTGAATTTTATTTCCCAGCTAGTATTCCTATATAAGCTGCTGTGTGCTATGCAGAGTAACTAGTCATTTTGTACAATGGAGAAAAATCTTCCCCGTCCCTGAAAATATGCAGATAACCTGCCATAAACTATTCACACACACTCTGCACAAGGGTCACACACATGTACATTGGTGATTTTTGCAGAGCCATTTCCACATTCAAATACTGAGGCTTACAGAATCCTTAATGATTACATAGACCCTCTTGAAATATTAAGCTAATATTTATGTATGAGTTGGTCAGCTGACCATTACTTTATAACATTAACTGATTGCTATGTTAGACTATAGTAAGCAATTCTGTAAACTTTTGGGAGAAGGGTATCAAGCAAGAAAAAAACTCAAGAAGAGCAGGTAGTTCAAGCTAAATTATTCACAATTGCTCCTCCATTTACATCTTCATGATTTTCTCCTTAGATCCTGTTGAATCCACAGCAAAAAAGCAACTGGGGTATACAGTCCTTTTACCTTTTCCATCACCAAATGAAGCCTGTGTCATCAATCACGACTGATTTCTCTTTTCCTTTTTGGCATAGTTTACTATTTTTACATTGGCAAGTAGTTCAAGTACAAGTGATTTTCTACAGCATTGGTTTATTTTTACACAGTAATGGCTAACAATGGACAAGCCTGTACTTTGGAGACAACATAAAATAGGTGTTATATTTTTTCTCACCTGTAAAGCAGTTACCGTTTCTGGATCCTGTTCCACTAGAGAGAAAATGTAAACACCTCAACTTCAGCATTTTCAGGCAAGAATGCATAAAGTTAGTACTTACGAAAACTGACAACGTCACATACGGATAAACATACATGACTATAATAAAGGCTTTTCAGAAATGAGGAAAAAATAATCAATGGGCTGCCACACCACCTTAACAAATAATTCCAGCAAGTGCCCAGGACAAAAACATCACAATGTGACCAAGTTCTTTTTTATGGTATACCGTAAGGAAATATGTAGAAAACAGGAAGGAAAAGACGGAACTTGTTGTCACATTCATCCGTTAGGTATTCATAGACTGTCACTGTTCCTGTATGACAAGTATTCACGATTGAGAACTCACATTATGAAATAAAAATGAGTAAGACCTATTTGTAATAAAAAATAAAAATACCTTTTGAGTCTTTGTTTTTGTTCCATATGCAAATGTGCACATGAAATTAGAAAAAAAATAAAAAAACAAGCGGCAAGACAAAACATTGGCTGGTTGAGAAATCAGCAGTCCTTCAATTTTGTACCAAGGTATAAAGGCTATTAGAATTTGTGCATTCCAGATTTTTGTTGGTGGGGGTAAAGGGAGAATAGAAGAGGTAAGTATATGGGAACTAACAGAAAGGGAACGGTATTATTTGTGGTCCATAAATTACAAATGAAAAATGAGAAAGAATGAGATAATATAAGCATATACATATATGTATATATAAATATTTATATTATATAATTTACCATGAGGACATGCAAATATTGGTATAGCACCTATTATACAATATAATACAAAGGAATAGGACTTTCCAACGGTACAGTTTCTTCAGAAAAAGCAGGTGTACCCTACCTATTGCATTCACCTGTAGTGCTTGAAACCTGAATGAAATTAAGGTTCCACACTGTGCTACATTACATATGGGAAACAATATACATAGTCATAGTTAGAAAAGGAAAAAAATCAACATAGTCTGACAAAGCAATGAAATTCAGTGCAGCTCTAGGGCAGCTTTAATGCAGCATTAGAATGTGTTAGCTCAGAGACAAAATATTCCCTTTTAATCCAAAGGTATTCATTTGGCAGAGGTTAAATAAAAAAGCATAGATGCTGGCTGGAGAGGCATATGACTACAGCAAGCAGATCAGTAATTGACAAGTCTCCTAAGCATCCAGAGTCCCCACAACAGGAATCATTAGGGAGGAGAGCTGGCTGTACCTTTCTCAGGCTTATGTTCTTCTGTGTTCCTATTCTGACACACTACACTCTTCTGAATAGAGCAAAAGGTGCCATACCTTTCATTCTCTACAGAGTTCCCGCAGAGTACAAGATGTTACTAACTACCTACCTAATAAAGTTGGAGGAATTAAACACCATGGACTTTACTGAGAGTCAACAAAGCTTGGCTATCAAAAACACATTTGGGGGACAAAATGACAAGAATCCAATATAAAAAATATCTCAGATTTATTTCCATATGTTTTACTTTGATGATTAATATTCTTACCCAGACTTTGTAAGGGTGTTACGTACATTTCTGTCACCCCTAACCTACAAAGTTCACAAAGTAGACAATCTCCTCATCTCTGTTTCATCTTTCACAATTTTAGAAAACAAATTACCAAAAAACAAATCTAGATTGGTAATCATCTCTGCATTGTAAGATCTGTGGTTTAAGAGATCCATAGCTAATAGAAAAACAAAAGTCAGCAAAAACAAAAGGTTCTTTTTTCGGTTGAATTAAGGGCATAAAGAAAGGTTCTTATTTTCTAACTTACATTGCATTTTACTGTAAATCTACAACATCCAGTGAAGTGCATACATCTACTTGTTTTTCTCATTTCCTAGGAAGGAATACTTTTCCAAATCCTACGAAATGTGGTTTGAAGAACCCCACTATGACTCCCAAAAAACTGTAGGGTATAGAACTGAGAATCAGCTTCTTGGATCCTAATTACTGCTAAACAAATTTCTAAATAATATTGGTGCAAAAACATCTTGTCAAATATTATTTTTTTAAATTTCACCAGTGTCAAGAAGGGGCAAAGTATATGATACTTAGGTAAAAAATCTGTGGCATGATAGATAGGGGACAAAATGAGCACACAGTGACTCAGAGGTGAGTGCAGCTCAAAATGGAAGATATTTATAAAGTAGAAATACCATCTTCTAAACTGTGTGCTTTTTTAAAACTGCAAAGAAATGCTTGAGCAGTACTTATCTCCCAAGTGGTGATATCACTTTGGGAATAACCATTTCAGCTTTTCTTACATATTCCTTGAGTATGTAAGGCCTTAAATAATTAGGCCAAATCTTCTAACTAGGAAAACTAAACACATTGAGATTAATACTGTTTTAAAACATTCACCTTCAAGATACTTTTTCACTCTAAATACATTGCACCTCTTTGACTACCCAGTCAATTCTTATCCTGGCCTCTGCTTCCCATCTTGTGGATCTGCTTGCTGCCTGCTCTAAGGCAAAGCCTGGCCACTTATTTACACAGAATGCTTTCTCATGAATAGTTTACAATGGCTACTTTCTTTAAAATGTGCAGATTCAACACCTTTTTTTTAAATATACTTTTTTTGATTTTTTTTTAAATACACAGTACACAGACACAACATGCATCAGATTTAGGAGGAGACTTT
The DNA here is from genome assembly GCA_013401135.1 of Cettia cetti. Classification (NCBI taxonomy): domain Eukaryota; kingdom Metazoa; phylum Chordata; class Aves; order Passeriformes; family Sylviidae; genus Cettia; species Cettia cetti. The sequence continues at coordinate 12,800 of VZUI01076226.1, forward strand.
ATACCTGTCAAGGCCCAGTTCCTATCTGCTAAGCTTAGTAGTTGATTTGCTCTTTCCTGTGGAAGTCTTAGTGTTTGGGGAATGGTGGAAAGAACTGCCAGATCCTTTCAGACCATTCTTGTTTGTTTTGTTGCAGCAGTGCTCTTGTTGGCAGGACCTCCTAGAAGATGAGGAGCCTGAATGGCTAGGAGGTGATTTACTCCTCCCAAAATGTGGGGATGAACTCCTCTGATCATGATGGGATCTCCCAGCCCGGGACGGAGAAGAACTGGCAGTACGGGGTAAAGAAGAGCTCCTAGGGGAGGCACTGGGACTGCGGCGGGGGATGACAGGGCTCTTGGGTGGTGTTTTTGGACTGTGTGGAGATCCTGGACTCTTACACTGGGTAGGACTCCTTTGTCTTTGAGATCCATTCTGTAGGATTTGAGCCAGACGAGAGATAAGATCTGAGTCCGAGCTGCTACTGCCTAGGACTCTGTATCTGCGTAACCTTAAGAAGAAACAAAGAAAGATTATTGCTGTTTCCACCTATTCACTAAAATTCAAACAGAAGCTCTGTATCATTAGAAACTAAGGAGAAGCTTGCATTGCTGAACAGATATGTAGAGCTCAACTTTCCCACTAGGTAGAGGTGTTTGGATCTAGGCTTTGGCTTCTGTGTTGTTCAGCTCAACACAGTATTTATATTTACACAAACCCACCCACATAACCTCAGTATTTACAGGATAACTGAAATTTCCTGGTGATGTTGGAAGAAGTACACTGAAGAACAGTGCTATTGCTGTTGTTTCAGGGGGATACTTCCATTCCTGCACACCATCAGTACACTCCCATACACAATTTAAAGGGATGACAAGGCCCACTGCAACTTCCTTCAAAGGATTTTGCACTACTGTATCAAAATTATCCTTATCTTGGGAATGTAGACACTGACAAAACTAGATTGTGGTTGCCTGCATATAGACATGGCAAAGGGGAGGTCTTCTAAAATTCACTCTGCCATCCTTTAATTAGTTGGTTTACTTAGACATGATCTGAGCATAGCAAATTGACTCAATGTTGATGGCTGAAATCGCCAAATATTTATAATGTCTACATTAGGAACAGATTAATTTTGAAGGGGGCTGAATACAACAGATCCTAAAAATTTCAATGGGTTTGTAAATAATTAGCATTTCTGGAAAAGTGACCTCACTTTAAAAAAAGTGTAAAAATTTAGTTATAGATTGTCAGGTTTCCAAATACTGAATACTCATGTATTGATGTATTAGTTTTAACAGTGAACCAGGCTCATTCTTGTGTAACAGCGTCTCCTCATTCATTCTCCAACAATGTTTCTCAGAGAATTGAAGCCCAGCAATTTTTTTAAAAAATTAGTTAAAGGATGGAATTTCTACAGGATTACATCCTACACAGTAACTGCAGTCTAGCTCAAACCCATTTTCAACCTGAAAATCGATTTCTGTTTTTCTCTGCATTACCTAGCTTCTACCCCAGGTCTAATAGGCGGTTTTCCTGGTGGAGGCCTAGGAAAGAACTGAGCTGAACTTGAACTGGTGACTTGATCAGTAGTTGCCCAAGACACTGGCCTTGGAATCTTGCTTTTTCTGGACTGAGGGCTGCTTGGAGATAAAGAGCTATCTTCATTCTGCTTGCTGAAATGAGAGTCCAGTGTCAATCTAGAAAATGAAGCTAAAACATCATCCTCAGAAAACGGTACTGGAGCAGTAGCCATTTTTTCCTCCAGTGACTTATCAGAGGCACTTGAGAGGTCACCAAGGAAAGATTTGAGCTGTCTCTTTTCCATAAGTAATTTGACCAAGTCTGTCTGATGGGCCTTTTTCAGAAGAAGCTTCTCCTTTGCAGAAACAGAAGAGGAATCTGACATTGAATCTATCTCTTGTGCTAAAACTGGGATTCGACTCTGCCTGAATACAAAAGAAGATTTAACTGAGTCCTTCTTAGATCGATAAGAATTCTCATTTTCTGAAATGCAATGGAATAACTCTCCATTTCTGGGAGCATTTTTCTCTTTTTTATTCTCCTGCTGCAAAAAAGTAGAAAGGGCCACTTGGTGGCATTTCAAATCTTGGCTATGGACTTCTTCCTTATCAGAATGAAAACCATTTTCCTGAATGGTTGCTATTTTGCTTGTCTGTCTATTGACATGTGCGTTACTAAGTCTTGAGGGAGACGATTCTGATGTTTTAGGTGCTATTGACTTCAGAACCTCATCTTGATTTGGCACCAAAGAGACAGGCCTTGACTTTGATTCTTGAGCCGCTTCAGTATTTGTTAGAGGTTCTTCCTCTGCAGATTTTGAGTTTCCTGGCAAAGAAGAGTTCTGTTCTTTGCTTAGCATTTCAATGGCATCCTCAGAAACCACAGGAAGCCCTTCTTCCTCAGCCTCCTCCACAGGAATATTTCCAAGTTCCTTCTCTTCCTGTATCCCATTGTGTTCAGATAGGTCATTTTGGTCACAGTCCAGGCCATTGGCAGATTCTTTGACAAGTCCTTCCCTGTCAAGCACCTCTTGGCTAATATTAAGTACCAAATCTGGTCTGCTGGCACTAGCTGGAAGTGCATCTTCTGTCCCAACCAAACCTGGCAAATTTTCCTTTGGAGAGGAAAGTTCCCCGGTGTGTTCCACAGAGTGACCATCCTGCTCTCTTCTCTCTAGCTGGTGGCCGTAGTGAAAGCTCTCTGAAGCAGACTGTGTGGATGCCACTGAAGGTCTGGGTATTGTTATCTGCGTTGGAAAATTAAAGAAAAAGGTGAGAAATTCAGGAAAGTTATAAAAGTAACATCATTTAAATAGAAGCTTTGGTTCCACGTCATCAAGACACATTATATAATGATTCCTGTGAATCACAATGTTCAAATAGTACCTAACTTCATAATGTAATGTAGGTAATTAGAAAAAAAATAGTCTATCATCCTAAGACAGAACTATGTAACATGTAAAAACAAACATAATGTCAGTGAAAAATGTTGCAGTTAGCAAGTAATCCCTCTGGAAATGAGATCCAACCTAACAGGCAGATTTTTTTTAATTTTACTTTAGTTTGAATACTCTTAGAATAAGTTGCATATAAATATAAAATTTTTAACAACTACACAGCAGTATTTTTAGACAAATACAGAAGACAAAGAACACAGTGATGTTTAGATTTAGAAATTCCATACTTATAATATCTTTTTGCCTAGAAAAGGAACTTTCCTGAGTATCCAGTATTACTTACTACTTCTCCTACTGAAGCTTATGCTCCATTTTAACTAAGTAACCTGGTTAGGATATCTCCTTACCTAAGGTAACTAAGAAACCACCAAATACTTGCACATCTAAATGCCCTAAGAGGTCTGATCCAATAAACACATGCCAAGCACTCCTAAAACCTGTATATAATTTAGTCAGATTGCCTTTGAAAAACAGTTGGTTATGATGAGTGCTGTCTTGGCACACAGCTTAATTGTTAGAGTACATTTCCAGGAAATGGGAAACCTGCATTCCTGTCCCTCCCTACTTGAAGGACCCAACTTCCTCCAGTTCCCATCAAGTAGGGAAAAATAAACCCAAATAGAGTCGTTTCTCACCTTCCCCATTGAAGACAGGCCACTATCCAGTCACAAACACAAGAATCATGAGGTGAGAGGGAGAGAGAGCACATACAAAAGTTTTGTCTCTGGGGACATGGAATGCACTTTCACACGGAGTCCTACATTCTGGTTTATATATATTGGATGGAGTAAGTTGGTGTAAACAGTAAAAGAAAATTTAATAATCAAAGGGCTACCCTTACATTTTTCTCTATGGGGACAGAGAGTTCAGCTCTGTTTTTCTTTCTATTCTGTAGCCTCATGAAACTGACACAATCTGTACTGAACAGAAAGTGGAAACTGGAGTCCAAGTTTGGTTAAAAACACTTCCTTAATGCACAACTAGTAGAAGAGACAACTAGTGAAGTGTTGCTAGGATTATGCTATGTTACAATACAGATTTTACTTGATTTTGTTACAGAAATTATATATGGTGCTGAGCTTACTGGGCTTGTGCAAAAGCTAGTACATTGGTACTACTGGCAGTAGAAACCAAACAGGAAAAAAAAGGAAAAAAGAAAAAACAAACAAACAAACCCCTATCAAAACAACCAGACAAAAAAAAGCCACAGAGACCTGCAGTAAGCATCTACCTTTTGTCTCCTTTATAATTTGTTTTCAAGTTTGGGCCAATACAGTCCTCCATGTTTGCTGAATTAAAATGGTACATTGAGCAATAACCAGAAGTTACTCAGTTTTGGCAAAGAGTCCTCCTCGTCTCCTCTTACTCTCAGTCCGGGTTCTTTCATCTGAAAGAAACACTATTTCCCTTTTGAGATAGTGAACTGTTTCTTAGTTCAAAAGACTTCTTTTGAGAGAATCCAAGAACATCAATTCAGCTATAGAAAGAACAGACGAAATAGAATTTTTTTTAAAAAGCACCTTCAATTGGATCATTCAGTTCCTAAACCTCAAGTGCTAAAAAAACAGTTTAGCAAAAAATCTGCACAGAAAGAAAAATGGATTAAACTGAAGGGAAAAAAAAAAAGCCTACGAAACGGCAGCTGTCTCATTGGTTTTCATACCTATGTAGGAACTTGCCCTAAGACAACACATCTCCAGGTAGCCTTCACTGAAGGACTTGTTTTCATATGACAGAAGAACTTTTTTTGGCCTGTCAGACAAAAATCATCAGCTCATTTAAAAATTCTCACCTACAGGCTGAGTAAAAGTAGGTTCAGGAAATTTTAATGCAATATTGTCCTTGGAAGAACAGGTTCAAATTTTGGAGAGATCACTTGGATATTTACTGTCAGCTGAACTCTGTCTTTAGCTTGTTTCAATACCTTGCTCTCCAAGGCTGCAGACGTATCTCAAAAATAAGGACATGCAAAATATTTCCTTTTCCAAACTTTTCACTTGATGAGCTAGTCTAGTTGCCAATTCAAATAACTCAGGATTAAAACACCAGAGTTGTCTTCCACACACCTGAAGGATGACTTCCCCTAGAATAGCATGATCCTGGTGAGCTTTCAACTTATAGAGGCAAGACAACCTTAGGTATTTGCTTTCAGAAGGATATTTATCTACTTGATATATTTCCAGAAGAACTGCAATTGCATTTAAATCCTCCTTTGCTCAAATATGTTTACATGAAAACTCTCTTTTCCTTGTGACACCTCTCTCACATATCAATTCTTTGCTAGAAGAAAGCAGCTCTGATTGAAGTTCATTTACATTTTTCAACAGACTTCATATCCTTTGCCACATCTGGAGAGAGAATTTTCTAGTCTTTCAGGCACATGGCCATACAGATTTAACCCTTACATTCAAGAAAGAGGACACCTTGTTGAATCACCTACAATCAAATAGACAGGTGCTATTAGTGAAAAAGAAACACTGAACAAATGGAGAAAAGAAAAGGATACTGCACTAAGTATCAGTAAAGACCCAGTACTACTGAGTTATTCATACTTTCACAGAAATGGCTTTTGAAACACATATCACTTTCTTGATTTGTATTCACTAGCAAATAAAAGTTTGTTTTCTCACATGATCAATAAACCTCTTATTAGTCTTCTCAAAGCACAAGAACTAGATTATAATCCCTGCTGGGCTTGACATTTGACATATATGTGCAAGAAATTTAAATGGGCAACCATAAACGACCCCCATATTTTTATTTCTTGTGCCACTAAATACATTCTTATCCTATACAGATTTTTATGTTTAATCATGTCAGTTATGTAAAACACTGAACCTGAGGAACAAAGATTACAATTTGTCTAAGAAATAAAAGACGTGGAATACAACTTAAAATTCTACCTTTCAGCTCACTAGTATAACTAGTTTATAACTGATTCTTGTAATTCTCATACTTCAACAGGTGTTATGTGATACAATAGACGAATAAAAATGGCTGAGACAATATATGGAATAATGAATTTGAGGTTCTCCTTTCACTCCAAAATAATTGAATGAAATTACCACCACCATAGTCTTGAATCTTTTGGCTTCCCTAAATAATTTCCAAATTCCCTTCTGTTTTCTCAAATTTACACTTGAGCCAAGACGAGAAATTTTCCTGCATTTCTTTAAGAAATTTTATGTGAAAGTGAGTGGGATGTCAAGAAGGAAAAAGAATAAAACATCAAAATAAATATCTCTCAGACATCCTTTACAACATCTGGTAAAATTTCCTCCTTTTAAACCTTTGACAGGCTGCAATAGTAAGTGATATGCTTGCATGAATGCTTCTGTGTACATATACAGCCAACTGTAGAGGAATGAAATACTGAGTTTAGGTCTGCAAACTTGCTAAGTCTGAAAGACATAAAGGTGTGAATATGGATTATTGTACAATATCAGCAATAGCTTCTTCCTTCCACTCATGATGTCTGATGCTTCTGCATGTGAAGTGCTGTCAGGCCTCTTATACACATGGTGTACAGATTTGTTTCCTGCTAATCCTTTAATTATTTGTAATTTCTCACATTAATACACCATCATTATATTACTGGACATTCTGAAGACACTTCACCTAATCAGTTTACTCTTCAGAACATCTTTTCTACCTTAGTAAACCTTGAAGCTTTTGTATCCAGGAGAACAAACCCCATGTATCTTTTCTCTTTTCCCTGCTTCTTTTTCACCCATGGTTAGCTCTGTAACCAGCAGGAATACAACCAATGTTAGTACGAGTCTGCAACTTCAGCAAGACCAAAAATCTCCCAAAATCTTTCCAGTTCACCAGCTTCCTCTTACTTCATGAGTTTTCTTTACTTACATCCCTTAATTTCTATCTCCTTGCACAACATTATGCCTCTGCAAAGATATTTGAACTGCAGGTTGCATGAAAGTGCCAAGGGTATATAAGTGCAGTGGTCTGTAATTAACTGCAAGTGCCATTCTCATATGAGTAAGCCACTGCTACACTCACAGCTTCCTGTTCAAAACAGACCTACTTCCCAAAATCCTCCCTACTATCACTATCACACCTACTGACTTTCTAGAGTGTAATATTTTGTATCCCTTACATTCCATTCCCAGATTAAGCTCAGAGCAGGGAAGTTAAAGATAAATAATTATACGTTTACTAAAGTGTATTGGCTGTTTCTACAAATACACTAATATGGGGATAAACAGGAGAAATACATGGCTGTAATTCAGTGTTACAGAACATCAGACTAGAGATGATTGTAAATTTTGGTACTGAATCCCTTTCAGTAGGCCCATATATATGGTACTGCAAGCACTGCAGGCATTTGCTGGACCCCAGGACACCAACATTTTTTGTTAAAAACTCACATGTGACAGACTAATCCTAGACTAAAGAGAAGTAACAAATCAAGATTTTTTATATCTATCTGAAAAGTGGCACATGTTGCTCTCCATAGCTCTTCAGATATATTATTTTTTCTATAATGTTAATTTTGGCATTGATTTACACGGAGGTTGTGAGAAATGGGAAGAGGATGGAATTAAGATGCAGAGCTATAAATATTCAAGTGTGTTTCCAAATTCTCTAATGTGATAGGGAGCTTTTGAGGATAAGGAACATACATATCTACAGTCTTTCTCTAAGGCTTAGTAGCCATGGTCTAAGTTCTGAATTCTTCAAATATCTTCCCTTTTCAGTTATTCCTACACCACTTATCAGATAAAATAATTTTTTTTTTGTTCTAACATAAAACTATATCCTCAAATATCACATAGGGCAAATATTGATTGCTCTAAAAATAGTACCTTTAATTGCCTTTAGAGAATGACTGTGACTGTAAATAAGTGGACAATTAGTTTGGTAACATGACTAAAACAAGTACTCATTCAATTTGAAATTACTTCTATATAATAAGCAGCATAAACCAGTTGAAGAACATTCCTGAAATTTACTGCTAAAATGGAAAGCAGAGTGCTTATAGACTATTGCTTCATAACATTCACATAATACTCCTGTGATACTGCTATTAAAATGGTCAGTATTGTATTATTTTTCTTGAGTTCCAGAGAAATGGTTCCTTTCAAATAAAAAAAAATTAATTTCCTTTAATGCACAGTTCAGAGGTGTGAAGTTTTTTCTCTGTAATTACAGTTGCACTAGAATCATATGTGATTTTAATAATAGAAGAAAAATATTTAAAGAAATAAATATGTCTAAATTAAAGATTATCTTATGGATAATACAATAGACAGTATGTACACTTATCTACAGGCACAATATTAACTATATTAATTAGATAAATTATAACTTAATTCCATGAGAAATATTCATTATGTCATTATATAACCACCTATTTATTTCAAGATGATTATAGTATGAAGTGTCATCATGGAAACAATTGTTGACCCCAGAGTTAATTAACTCTCCATGGGAAATCCCACAGATCACTTAGCTTTCCTGAAACATCTTTACTTATTTTATGCTAATGAAATTATGATGTTAGAAAAATGACATAAATCACACATGTTTTGTATAGGATTGGAATTTTAAAAGAATAATTTAAAAAAAGAAAAACTGTACCTTCAAGGACAGACAAGAATAGCCTATGATTTCCAATTTTGGGAATCTGAAAAGCACTGCTATGCCAGAAAACATGAACATTTAAAACATTTATAACTTCATATATGTTTGGGGTTTTTTGACTCAATGCATGTGGATGCTATTACCAAGGCTAATTTGTTGTCCAGACCTTCATGACTTTTCTGGTTCTTCTAGTAGAGGAACCTGAAGAAGCAGATTGGCCAAGAATATTCTGTCACTAGAAATGGAAATGTTCTCTACAGCAACACACTATTTGGAAAAAATAAAGTCGGTCCCGCTCACTGCTTGTCCTCAGCTCTTAATTAGTTAATTTACAACTTGGAAAGTTCTCATTGGAAGAATTTAATTAAGAATTTAATGCTGTACGATTTAATTCTTCTTTACACCAAAGGCAGCTGTGAACAAAGTATGCCTGAAGAATTTCCTTCAGACAAAAGACTGTCCTGAAAAGGCAGCAATTAGATTTCTATGTATCAAGCAATTTCCTCTGACACTTGGATAAAAGTAACAAATAATTTTTTTCTTGTTCGCATTAGAAAAAGAGTGTATAGAAGAAAATTCTTCTAGACACATCATTATCAATATAAGATCCTGTTGCTTAAAAGAATATGAGTAAGCCAGGCTAAAATTTATAGAAGAAGTAACAGTTATTAACAATTACCCTGAGGTGGTACAACATCTCTACATTCTCCCTTCTTAATAAAATCAAATCTATGAAATCTGTGTATGAAACAGTTCTAGAAGGTACAAACTCAACTAACTCCTGGAATTTGTGCCTTTATTAAAACAGGGAAGAACCTAACTTAAAACTCATGCTGACTCAATATAGTTTCCATCCGAATAGGTAACAAGAGGCATAACAATTCTGTAAAATCTGAAATTACAAACTTTTTTCTACAGACAAATTATGGCTTTTACCATGGCAGCAGTAAAAACACAGACTCACTGAACAGAGAAAACCTGTTCCCTCTTTTCTTTCAAAAATGCATTTATTTGATAACGTGCCATGCCTTGAAAATGAAGTTTGGAAGAGAATTTTGGACAAATGTATCCCTTCATGGCATTTTAAATTCTAAACCAGACTCAACTAGCTGAGTTTTATAGTTATCCTACCATACATACCAAGTTAACACCACTGACAAATTTGAAAAGAACACTTTGGGGTTTTGTTTGTTTATTTGCTGGTTCTGAAAAGGATTGTTAAATGTGAAAACCAATGTAAATTTCATTCTTTTGCTATTGCAGGCTAGTGAAACCTCCAAAAACTAGTTCATTAAAATAGCAAAATTTACAACAGTTATGTGCACTCCTGGCTCATAAACCTGAAACATGTAAAATAAAAAACCAGTTATAAGGGATATGCAATTTTTCTCTAAATAACCCTTGAACATGTCAAGAAGTCTTACCTTATTCTTCCATAGATCCCTGAATTCCAGTGAGATGCTTAAAAATTAAAGTAAAATTTTCAACTCAGATCAGTATATTATTTCTCATCTTGGATATAAATATGAAAGTGATGGTTTGCATTTCCACACCTTCTTGTGTGGGAAAATTTCAGAGCATTTTGCAACTAATTATATAAGTATATAATTACAAAATATTTTTTTAAATGTTCCAGTAAGGTAGAAATTTGAGAAATTTAAGACAGAAGAGAAAATATTTGTATAAGTGCCAACTAATTCTAATTGCTTAACCTAAGAGACACAGATTATCCTTCCCTAACAAAATGAATAACCACAAATTAATTAAATTTAAATTAGCCTCCCTGCACATACCTGATTAAAAAAGCAAATACACCTGAATGACAGACAAAACTGGAATCCACCTTTGTTAAGGGCTGTATCATATCGTAGAGCAGCCGGTTTAGAAGTATTCTAGATTGCTGCAGTGGCTAGAAGAGGTGTTCACTATCTTATTGCAGAATTAGAGCTGAGATACCAGAGATAAAAATCTGAGGTCATTGATTTTGATTCTTTCTTATGACACAGCTACACATTTAGCACTACAAGTACTTAAGCAGTATCTTCACACACAGCCCTGGCCAGTAGCTGCTGCACTCACATCACCTTTACCATTGACCTCACACAACACCCATTGCAGCTTTCTAAATGAGCAGAGACCTCATCTGGTTGAAAAATTCACAGAAAGAAGAAAAAGGTTAGGTTTCAAGAGGATTTGTAGTACAATTTGATCATGCTGTAGATGAGAAGGATACTAATAGCACTCCAGACACACTCTTCATACCAAGTACAAAGAATTCATGGGTTTTTATGAGCTGTAATGCTGCTACACTCTTCTCTTTATGCTGCAAGTTGAATAATTAAGGAGAGCTGAAGCAAAACACTCCAATTCTCTTCAATTATTTCTGTATGGCAGGAGAGGAGTCCTCTATTGAACACAGACTGACCTACATCCTATAGCCTCTCTGCCCTAGTGAGCAGAGAATATATTGAGAGTTCATGACTTCCTCTATTCAATACCAAAATAGAGGAACATAAGTCAGAATTCCTGAAACCTCATCCATCAAAAATCTGGAAATAAAGTCCATTTGCTTAATTTCAGAAACAAATATATAATTTCTTATTCTTTAACACATGAAACTAAATTCAACAGTACAGATCCCTGACCTTGGTAATTCATTAGTTCTGAAAGATGAACCAAATTGCAGACAGCAGGAAAAATGTGAAAATATATTCAGTACCAAGTACTTATACAGATTAACATAAATGACATTAAAATTCTTTTAAATATTTAAAATATTTCAAAAAAAGAAAGACTTGTAAAGGTTTTTGAATTCTTCAGTGAGCCATAAAGTACATGAGGCTTTCATTGCTGGAATGAACTAAACAATCAGTGCTTGTTTTTTTCCATAGGAAATGACAAACTGGAAATTCTTAACACAGTGGGGACTTCCAAATCATAGCTCAAAAAGCAACACAGCAGTCCAACACTTAACCAGATAAAAGGAAAAGAGGCTTAATGCTCATCCACCAAGTAGCAGCACCTGGCACAAAGCCAGGTCTTCTTCACATGACAAAGCACATCACTTTGCAGCCCTTATTAATATTGCCGCTATATTTATTTTTTGGGTACTAAGAAAGCCAGAGAAGACCCTCTGTGCTAACTTGCTTTTTCTGAGCATTGTGCACATTTTAGTAAGTTTGCTAATTACACCTGCAGTAGATTCTGATTGAAAAACTTAAATTGTAGCTACACAGACAAAAAAAAAAAAAAAAAAAAGTAGGTAATTTTGGTAATTTTAGGATACAAACAAATGCAATGCCAAAAAATACTGAAGCTTAACTCACAATTCCTTGGTCTCTTGCCCTACTCAATACATCAGCCATCATGAAGAACATGGTATTTTGGTATCCCATCACGTTCACAATCATGAACACTGGGGAGCTACTGTTTGTTTTTATACATCAAGCACAGAAATATTTTTTTTACTATTCAGCTGACAAACAGTCAGGAGTTTGCCCTGCTATCACACACCTATGATCCTATGGAATTTGGAAAGTAACTAAGGTTGATGGATTACTTTTAATATAAATACTCCTGTTCATTCTTTGCTGAAAAAGAAAAACCATCTGCAATACAGAACAATTTATACTGAAAAATACACTGGAAATGAAAGGCAACACAAAATATGATCCAAATTAAATATCAATGGTAAAATGATGATGATATGTTAGTCTTATGCATTAATGCTATGTCATACTGCTTTACTCAACAATGCAAACACATGCTACTTAGCAAATCTCAACATTTTTGTCACTAATACAAAAATTAATTATAATTGCAAGCCTTCATTTTCATACTGAAATGAAACTGGACATACAAAACTATAAAAAGTCCCCTTTCTCTAGTGACATTTTTCATTACCTGTAACCCCAATAAATGCCATCTTTATTTTATATACTGTAGCAGGGGAAAAATGTATTATTTGCTAATTTCCAGAGAAAAAATCTGACTATTTCTAGATTCCTTTTTTGTAACATTAAAATCATTTAGGATAGTCCAAATTTTAATATGTGTTCTCAATTTGAAATTCAACTGGTACTGTGATTATAAGAACCCATTATAGTTTTAAAATAGGAACCCCTTAGTTTTAAATAAAGAAAAAAAAATTCTAGATTTTAAAATCTTATTCTTTTTCAAGAGAAAATCTTTGAAGAAGTGAATCTTGTTTCCAGAACATCCAGAGTTGCTTTGTGCTCCAGACCCTAACCTGAATGATAGCTCTTAAAATACTCTCCTCTTCAAAGTGGGAAAATAAGTCTTCCTCAGACAGTATCCCCAACTCTATTCCTGGAAAAGATCCACTCTTACTCCCCAACTTGATTTTTCAAAACATTTTTAGGATGCTGTGTAAGGCAGTATGACTAGCATATGCCTACTACCAGACTGTGCAGAGCAACTGAAAATGTTAAACTTTGCAGATGACTGCTACAATGCAGTCACTTCTATGAAGACAAGGCTTATTCACCTGCTCAGGTTGTGCTTTTGAGATGCGAATGACAGGGGGGAACTTGTTCCCACAGGGAATGACAGGAAGCTGCCTACGACCAGTTGAGCGGGAGGAAGAGGAGTGGCTCTCAGCTGACTGACTCCTTGGCAAAGCAGCCTCCCTCAGAGGGTCCAAGTGGATGGATAGATAGGCTATAGGGCTCATGGTGCGGAGGATGGGACTTGAAATTCTTGGAGTGGAGAAATGCAGCATATGACATGAGTTGAGCTGTGAGAACAACATGGCGGGGAAGAAAATAAGGTTGAATATACTTTAATTATTCTTATGTCTTGCCTATATGCATTCCCTCAAAAACCATATTCACAACTCCCTAAGAGGCTGAAAGTTCATAACTTAAGAGGTGTCTTAAGTCTAATCTTCACTTTTCCCATCATCTCTTTTCAAAAATCCAATATCAAAATCAAGAGTAATCATCATTTCTCTAGTTGGCCTTTTCATTCACTCAATCTTAGAATCATAGAATCATTTAGGTTGGAAAATTAAATAAGATTCTTTAAGTCCAACCATTGTAACTATTATACCTAGTCAGTAACAATCTAATTTCATTTAAAATTTAGTAAGCTAAGAGAGTCTGTTTCAAGGTCATTGTGACTATCAGTTGATAGCTGGCTAGTTGATCATCGACTGATCCTTTCAAACAGCAAATCGACACATCATATCTGTGTTTCTGAGATTACTACATTTATAGCATATACACCCATTGGAAGTTTTACAGCTGTGCCAGTAGCAGCATACATTAAGAACTGCACCCAACAGGATTATTCAGTAAGGTTAATATTAACCAATTCTGATTAAATTTCCCAAATATGGGACCAAACTAGGAGGATACACTGGCCTGGAGAACCAAGGAACAATTGCTTAATCTTGAACTACATTAATTCAAGCATTTAAATAAGAGGTAAGAAAAAAGAATAGGAACTGTAAAGTCTTCCAAACTATTAATTTTAGACAAAGTAAATTTTTAATTGCTTATTGATGATTCTAATAAAGCTATAGCTTTGATATACAAGGCTAAAATCAACTGGATTTTTGCAAGACCTCTTCCAGCGCTGAATAAATATCTGATGGTGACACATTTAAGTATCTGTAAATGAGACAGTTATACATAGTTTGCAATTCTTTGTTCCAATTACAGTTAGAGAAAACCATGAAGAGTAGAGGTAATGAAATTTTCTGCAAGCTTCATGCTTCATGAAGGTAACTTTTTGTTTCCTACCATGGTATTTGCAATTCTAACCTATATCCTTTGAAAAGCAAGAGCGTCTAGCAAGCATTTCTCTTTCTAAGGAAAACATATCTTTTAATTGTGTCAATACTAAAACTTCAGTTTCCCACAGTGCATAGCTGATTTGCAACTGGAAAAGAAAAGTATTTCCAGTGTCTCACAAAAGCAGCAAATGAGGATAGAAGGTATATGAAAATTAAATTACTTACAACTCAGAAATAAATAGAAATTTAAGAGCAAACTTTTGATTAAACATAATAGTAACTTGACATACAAAATTTCCATTTCAGCAATATTTCTAAATAATAAAATAAATAGATTTACACAGTAAAACCTCTTCTATAACACACACACACACACATATATACATCTACAGGAATTTGTGTTGTCAGCCAAGTGGGACCAAAGCAAACTGTTGTTTAACTTAGACTGAAGATGAAGATGGAAAGAGCTGTTACATGTTTAATTACTTCAAATACATTATTTCTTATTTACTGAAATACCTGCTTGACAAATATATGTTGCAAGTTTTTGTGCATGCACTGTACGGAGCTCTTTGCAATTCAATACAAACACAGAAAATAAGGCTGTGGGTCCACAACATGGAAAGTCCAGCTCTAGCCCACTAGTACCAGGTGAAGGAAAAGAAAACTAGAGCCGTATGATGCAAAGTGCTGCTCCAGTATAAATTCACTATTAGTATAGATCAACTCAAATTCTTTTGACCAATTAGCTTCATACCAGTAGATATTACAGCAAATCACACACTGTCTGTCCTGCAGCCAAAATCAACATTAAAGCCATTATTAAAGCATACAGTCAGCACGTATGCCCTTAGCATGCTCTGAGTAGTTCAACACATACGTGACCATGTGCCCACAACTAAGCCAGATCAAACTGGTCTTTGCTGGTAGCACACAGAAAGTGTATTACAATTGGAAAACCAGGAATGACATGAAAAATACTTCTCGTACCTGCAGGCCTCTTTTCATAATCGAAAGCATAATTTGCTGTAATTTTTTATGCCTGAGACTTTCTCACCTCCAAGCCAATAACTTACACATTTTTTTCTCTTATTTTTTGAGTTCAAGATTATTTTCTTAACTGGTGCAACTTTACATTTTTAATAAAATGTTGATGCTGTGTATAACAGGTGAGAAGTGATATTATCAACGATTACAGGAAGTCCACACACACACACACAATTCGAGGAAGAATATTTATCTACAAATGGAAGGACTGTAGAGCAGAAATTTCTTTCCTTCAGGAGAAAATAAAATTATGGGTGAGTGTATGAAATATTAGTTTCTCTTACAGAAACATCCATGCTACTACTTACTAAAATAGTGAGCAATACAGCCCTGAAAGAAATAAAGAACAAAGAATAGTCATCAAAGTAAAAAGAAAATATTAAAACTTGACTTCCAATAGAAAAACTATTTTATTCATCCACCACTGAAGTAATTGCTTGCATATTTAACAAACCTATCAGATTAAGCCCCAAAAGCAAAACTGTACTTTCTTCTAAGTGACAGTGAAGCAGGTCAGTAGAAATCCATATGGGAGGTATATTCATACGCATGATGATCATGAATGCTGGCATGTTCTAGAGTTTCAAGCTGTTTGAAATGAGTGAACTATTTCAGTAATTATATTAAGCTTCCATACTACTATAATTTCAACATCTATTTTCAACCCCTTTTAGTAACACACATTTGATTTATAGTCCTAAAATTAACATTCCTGGATCCAAGCCTGCTCTTAGTAACTGGTGCAATATAATTAAATCAGCAGAAAAGTAAAGTATGACCTTTGCCTATTATTTTTATTGCCAGGAAGGTGCTACCTAGAAAAAATTACTAAAGAACAAGAACATCTCATGCACAACCAACCAGGATGACATTGTAAAAACAGTTTCAGGGTAAGTACTCTAAAGAAGAAAGAAAAGGACTCTACCAAGCAGCTCCCTAAGGTCACCAGGACTTTTGAACAGAGAGAATAACAGTAAGAAGAGGCATATACACAGATTTGCTCCCAGTGAAAGTGATAAGAACTAGGTTCTAGCACCCATCATAGGGAATATTTAAGTATCCTTTATAAGTAGAATACATCAATGAAGGACAAAGAAAAACTCACCCTGAAATAGCCTCTTGGGCTTTGTGTGGCTTTCAAGGGCTAATGAAGCAGATGGAAGACTACCACAAATTGCCATCACAGTTGGAGCAGACACAGTGTATAGACACTCTGTTCCCAGCACCTAAACTGGCCAAGTAATTTCTGTTTTCTTTATTCCCAGGTCAGTTTATATTTTCTATTGTACATCATTCACCTTTGAAACAACAAGTTCCTTCCTGCCATTCATCTTGCACTCACAACACTACTTGCCCTTCTCGCATACATAAACCATATTAATTTCCCCTTTTTTTGAGGTTATGACAAATACTACTTATCTCCCTGCAAAGCCAAAGGAAAATATAATTTCACTTGAGTTACTGCTTCAGCCAGTGTTCTTTCCAAAGCATCTTATAATAATTAACTTTGCAACCGTTTCTGCTCCCATGTTCTGAAGATTCTTCCTTTTCAGGCTAAGATATTGTCCATTCTTTGCACTGGAGTACATAATATTTGTACCATTTCTACTTTTAGTTTTAAGTAAAACAGCTATTTCCCCCAAAAGAGCCACATTTGTATAAAGTGTACAGTTGTATAATGCATTTACATATAAAAATTATAAGCTGTTTTTAATGGCTTTTGAAATAAAAACACTTGATAATTAGTATTTTGTACAGGACCAAGTGCTGCTTTTCTTAAAATACAAAAACCAAACAACTTTAAAATTTAAAATAATTTTTCACCTTTAAAGGTTGCTAACCCATCAAAAACTCTTTCATGCAACTAATATTTCAAACTAAATCTCAAAAATCTGTTGTTTAACACAGTTCTGTGTTTTCTATCATACAAAACAAATCTATAAACTACATAATTTAAAGTATGATGTGTAAATATAATCCTGTATGAAAGATATGATCTTTCCTTTTGCATTAGAATGTAGGTGTAGTGGAAATTTTACTGTGCCGCTATAGTTAATTACATTGAGTAGTTCATTTTTGCTATAAAGGATATTCCACACCTTTTAATAAATGAGTGGTTGGTGACAAGTTTCTTTTTCTAATGAGGTGGCGGTAACTTCCACAAAAAGTGGTGATACATGAAGAAAAAATATAACCAGGTTTCTTGGCTCAAGGGAACTTGAAAGAATTGACCTTTAGATCATAGATGCCACAATATTTACTTTAAAAAGGGAGGAAATAAAACCATGAGGTGATTCCCAATCACTTAACCATTAATCTCACTTACTCCTTAAGTAAAGGCAAGGAAATCTTTGTTTAGAAACAGTGACAGGAGAAAAAAGTAAATGTTCAAAAACTGTGCAACTGAGAATTCTTCAGAAAATATGGAGAAAGAGAAAAACAAGAATATGCAAGGAAAGCAAAGCAATCTGTCTTAGTGAAAAATACAGGAGTAATGTAGGAGTTGCAAAAGTATCTTAAGAAGTGAAAAGCATCAATGCTTTATAAAAGGCAACAAGTTGTTTGTATAAGGGACCATTAGAAATTTCTGAAGGAACAGGAAGAAACAAAGTGAATTCCAGAAGCTGACACAGCAGCAATCATAGTGAGATGTGAGAGCAAGCAACTGTTTCTTTAATTTCAGCCCCTTAGATTTTTCCTGGAACATATGAAACAGTGTAGCACAGTATTTTACATATTCAGTTGTAATTTTATGTTTATGTACTGCAAATATAATAAATATGTGTTTGCATGTGTCCCTCACTGATTAGGAATCACTGCACAAGGAGCTTCTTTAGATAGACAGACATATAGATAGATAACTCTTTGTTAAACATGGCCAGTTTTGTGGATGACACCTGCAGAACAATAAGCACTTCCATGGGTGACTGTAAACAGCTGTGTAACAGAATATGGAGGATCAGTCTTCCAGAATCAAGTCCCATGCCTGCTGAAACTAGGAATTTCTGATACACTGCTGTATTTTAGTCACCACCTTTACCATTTCTTCTTATAATTCTAAATAAAAAAGAAGTTTTCTTACCGGAGTGAGTGCTCCCTCTGCTTGAGCTTCCATAGGACTTGTAGGGGTGGCCGCAAGAAGCTGTCCTGCAGCTCCAGACAGAAGTTCCAATTTATCTGTAAGCTGTTCAGATGCAGCAGGATGACATTCCATGTCTAGAACAAACTCCACCCCTGAAGTTTGGTTCTTGGCATGGATATTGTTTCTTGCCCAACCACCCTCTCTGGACTGCTCTTCTGGAGGGGACTCCTCTAGAACTTGTAGTACCTCTGGCTCTTCATCTGAGGGACTTCCAGTCATTTTGTGCCCTAAAGCCTCATTTGTCCTGAAGTCCTGCAAGTCCCGTTCCTTATCTATTATCACCCATTCCTTGGAATCAACCTCCTGCCTGCAGGAGCTTAGGTTAACAGCTACAAATCCATTGCTCATAACACCATCAGCATGGTCAGGAGAGTTAGCTGACACGGGCTTTGAAGCATCTGGAAGATACTCTTCATCATAGTGCCAAACATGGTCCCTGCGGGCAGTCACAGGAGCAGGAACAGATGTTCTCTGAGAAGGAGGAGGAACAGCAGCAACAGGAGTTTCTGCCACCTTCAAGTCTTTCTGTTTCTTCTCCAAACTTAGAGAAAAGAAGTTAATATCTGAATTAGTTAAGAATTAATTAAATCGTGTAAATTACATTTGAGTGTTTTCAGAAGAAGAAAACTAGATTTATATAGAAATTTGTTGTCATATGCTAGAACAAACCACAATGGGTCAAAGATCCACAATTTGAGACATATAAGTATGATGTCAAGTAAAAATGGATGGATAGTCTTAGAAATATGCATATATTTAATTTTAGTTGTAATGTATCACGTTATATTGTAAATATAATTACCAGAAGGGAAAATTGTGAGAGAAAAAAGCTCAGTAGTGAGGTTACCGTAGATGTCCACTGTACTTAATTTGTTACAAAGCAAAGACTCAAAGAGGAACAGAAGAAACAGATGTCTCCTGCAGCAGTTATTATATGCTTTCAAGAAGAATTTTATTTATTGCTTTGATTGATTCCTTACTTATGCTTTGCACAATCTGCTTCATCAAACAAATTCAAATTCCTAGCTCTCCTATGAAGTATTTAGAAGGATTTTGCCACTGTCATCACCCCAGCTCTCTTCTATTATCCCCAGTCAGCCTCTGCTTTTTGGTCAGATTTCACTGTGTCCCTCCCCACTTATTCTTCCTAGACAATAGGCAAACTAAATCCATTTTCGCACATCTGTCTCTTCTCTACCTTCAAATTCCATTTTAAGTTCTCTGTCTTCCACCAAGATTTTTTTATGTTGGTGCAACATCTTTGGACATAACTAAACCTGCTGCATGCAGATAGATTTCTAACTTCTTCACTCCACTTCCTACAAACCACCCTTCTTATGTCATATAGCCTAATCTTGTGTTACGTCTATTGAGCATCTGATATCAACCTTCTTATTCAGGATAAGTTGTAAAGTTGTATTGACTGTCAAGAGTAAAGTCAGTGAAGAAAGTTAATAAATACCAGGGTTACAACCAGTAGGTCTCAAAATAAAAATTCCCAGGTGTGGAAGTCCAACTTCAATTGTATTCTAGCAATAATCATTTTCTAAAGTAGCTGCCAAGTAGTGAATTGAGCAATATTATGAAAAATTCTTTGTTGTAACTCACTTTATGAACCTCTATTCCTGCTCTTCACACAGCAAAGATAATAGTATCCTAATCACATATCCTTAAAAGATACTAGCAAAAGAATAACATAATTTCTTTACCAGGTCTCAAGAAACTTATCAGTGTCGGGCTTAGACTCCAACGTCATGCGCTTCTCCAGTTCAAAGCTGTGAATGGAACGTAACTTTCGCACCAGTGGAACATCTCTGTCTAACTGGGTGGTCTCTGAACGAACTCGAATTGGAGAACCAAGACTCGGGGCATTAAGCATTCCATTCCCTGGTCCATGGCTGTTTTCTTCTTCTGTGGCAGCCTGTGCAAAATGAAAAGTAAAAACGTAACTCACTAGGAGTGGCAAAACAGAGGAAGACAAGGTACAATGTGATAAAGAGCCTCCAAGTTTTTAGAATGTGAAAATTTGTATTTGGAATGGTCCTTAAATTCATGCCATAGTTAAGGTAGTTTAGATAGGCTCTTCAGCACACACCTACAGCAGACAAAAATACTGGCAATATACTGGCTCTTGGTGAGTCTGAGAACAGGAGTATCAAAGACCCAGTAACACAGTTACATTGACTCTGATATTTAACACCCATCTCTGAAATTTTCTTTAACAATAGTCTGAAACCTTGCACTTGGTAGAATCTTTGGTCTGCTTTACAATAAAGTGCTCTTATTAAAGAGAAGTTAGCTCCCAGGCTGTCTTTTGATTCTCTGGAGCATATAATGTTGTTATACACTAAATCTACTAAATATTTTTGGGACTTTAAGCCATGTTTTAACCCAACTGCATTTTATCTTAATAATTACTGAACGTGATTTAGAATAATAACTGAAAATTATTTAGAGCTGGGAAATCATGATCATCCTTGGTTCCTACTAAGGTGCAACAGAAAGTGCCTTGTCTTGAACCAGAACCAGAATCAACTTTCTCTCTCTTTGGTTAAAAATACCAAAAAAACAAACTCGAAAACAGGCACCATGCCTTGGTCTTTCCCACAATACTTTTTTTCCTAGCAAATAATGAGTAACAGTTTCAAAACTAGACAGCCCTCTTAGATAAAGAACATTTTAGTACCAGATCTGTTTTCATGTTAAAAACACTGTTGTATCAAGAAACAGGCTATATCTGTACAAGTATGAAATACTGTGATTGTGAGTAAGGAAGACAGGAACCAATTCTCAGAGAACACTTTTGAAAATAAAGCAGCATTCTCTTCTATAGACCAGTCAATGAACCTCTGAATCAGTACAAAGGTATCATATCTTATGGAGACAAAACCACCAAGTGAATTAAATGGATACTGCAATCATGCCGATGATTTGTCAATTGAAGAACATTAAAATCTTCTTTTGTAGATTTAGTACTTAGCTTCTACACATGCAAGATGCAGGAAAATGGCTTTGATCTCATTCATTGAGTAAGAATGAAGATTGTGCCTGAAGAGAATGAATATGACTACATTACAAAATGTCTCATATGATCTATAAGCTATTCATCATAAAGATCTGATAAAGTGACACAAGGCCCAAAAGCGTGTCTGCTTTTCTCAGTATATAAAATGTGTTATTTCTACCATAAATCATTTCCTTACGTCATTCTGGCCAATCAGTATCGGTACAACTTATGAATTATTATATCTTATGTGCACTACAAGGACAAGAAACTGTTCAAAGGTGGTCTTCACAACGCAGATTTGAAAGTACCTTACAGATCCCCAGTTTTATTTTGTTTCTGTTTGCATCCATTTCTTCCCAAACATCTTTTTCCTGAGGACGCTGATGTCCAGGGGATCCAGGTAATTTCTCAGGTGATACACCAACAGGAATAACATTCTCTCCATCACTGAGCTGTTCATCAGGGAATACTTCATCTGTATTTTCCCGCAGCAAATCTCCTGGGATAGGAGTGGCATTGGCAATTCTACAGAAGTAGTTTAAAAACAAAATCAGAGAAGTTAAAATTTTTATACTCTTATGTGTTTACAGAAATTATTTTCTATTTTAATAAAGAAAGAAACAAAAACTTACAAAGAAAATCATGTTTCTGCAGAAAACTAAATCTTGGAAATTATTTAATATAAAATCCCCTGCTTCCTGGCTTTCACAATTTATTTAATTTAGGTACATAACAAAATGTGTAAATCAAAAAAACCATCACGTAAAATCTGGTTTTTTGAATGTTTTTGGAGCCACTTCTGAGAAAATTTGTTAGAGATCATGTCCAGGTTCAACTTCTCTCCTGAATTCTATACGTGTTCTTCTATTCAAAAAAATTAAAGGTACCCATAAACACTTCTTACATTCATCCATAAACACCTCTTATCTTCTGCAGTCCTGAGATGAGTACGGGTATTATTAAACATCTTGTCCAATTTACTTCATTACAGAATGTCTCAAATAACATATTAAATATTATTTCAAACACAACCAAAATCTATTTCCAAATTTCTTATAGAGATCCATTCATTTTTCAAACTTAAAAGGAAATTGCAGCTAGAATTTTATTCCAAGCTTACAGAAACAATGGGTTTATTTCCAGGCAGTTAAATTTCCAGGCACTTAAACTCAGGACACATTATTTAGTTTCACAAAATACGATTTAGCAAAGGATGGATAAGCAAATTTACATGCAATTTCCTGGAGTACTATTTTTATTGCTGTAATTTTAGGACTGTAATGCTGATCTTTTCAGGATAATATAAACTGGAACCCTGAAAAGGGAAATACTTCAAATGCTCTCAAACCTCCCTTCCTCTATGCATTCAAAATCCTGCAGAAAAAAAACTGAATTATGGAGATCATTTCCCTTTGGTAGGAAGCCCCTCTGTGGCAGCCACTGAAGAGACCACGCCGTGCATACCCAATTGCAGCCGGCGTAAGACGAGTGTGCAACTGAGGAGTGGTTGAAGTTGTTGTTGTTGTGAGAGAGCCATCAGTACCACTCTTCTCCCAGTCAAAAGGGTCGCTTTCAATAACCCCAAACGTTTTCATGCTGTTGTCAAACACAGACATGAGGAGCTGAAAATAAAGAAAAAAGTTAATAAGCTTCATTTTTGTCTAAGAGACCAAGCGATTAATAAACATCCTCCTGTAATACTGACACCAACTTTAAAAAATGAGGTTTTTATATTAAAGACTTCTCATTTTTCAAGTTTTTGAGGTCAGGATATACAAAATTCCATTTTATTAAAATAGAAAAAAGAAATACACCTACATCTATGTTTTTATCAGGCATGAGGCAAAGATACACCATAGACTTTTACAAAAAAGTCAGAAATACACACGCACAGAGAAGCATAACCACATTGCTGCAGAATACCATATAATGGCTCTCTAGCAGTGGGAGAAAAAAGACATTTGGTAACACCATGAAACCAAGGAAATGAATGAGATGTAGGAAAGTATACTGATCAGCTAATTCAAACCTTTCTGTCATTAAGAACCACATACCATTTACTTCATATAACGCTGGCATTTATACTAGACAAAATGTCTAAGTTTTCAATCCTCATTTTATGCCATGAAAAAGCCTTTAGAAAAATTATATCCATGACATAAATGAGAAACAAATGGCATCACTTTCCTCTCTCTGTGAAATAAACTTTGTCTCATTCTATTTGCTGATGGGAAGCCTGTGTCCATATCATTCTCTTACTCTGTAACATTTCTAAGTGGGGTTTTTTTCCCTAGAAGCTAAAAATCTGGGGTTTTTTTCCAACCCAGGATGCTGAAAATTTTTTCCACACTCTTCTTTGGCATACACTTTGGCAGCTTAAAATAGATGGGAAGTTTGGATCATTTCTCTTGTATAGAGTGGTCTCACCCATTTAATTTTTGCTCTAGCTGTAGGTGCTGCATTCCAGACTTTGGAAAACTGCCAGAGTGACAACCACTGAGAGAACAATCTGATCAATTAACTTACTGAGCACCTACTAGAGGCTGTGATAGCAGGATAGCTCCCAATCCTAACAGAATACTGACTGAAAAGCAGGTGTGAATTGTTTTTAGAAACTTAAAAGCCTTACGCTTCCCAAATGGAAAAAAATAACGTTTGAAACACAGAGTTTCTGTGGCACTAAATGGTCATTAAATTAACACTGTGGTGGCACGAACCACAATAACCACCAAGATTACACAATGAAATCAAAGTAAATTGAAGATGAAACAGCATAAAATTCTCTTCTTTTTAAAACAGAAAGACAAAACAGTACAAGTGTTTACCTGGTAATCAGGCTTTGTGAAGTAATCCAAATTAGAAATGTGATCCAGAAAGACATTGAATTCTTGAGGAAGATGTTTCAACATAAGCCTGTGTTCGTACCTTTCTTTAATGGAGCCCACTTGCTCCTAGGAGTAAGTAACACAACAAACATTGGCACACCTTCATTCTCTGTTAGAACCTTCTCACATTCTCTGTTACTGCCATTCAACACACCACTAGCCAGAGAGACAGATCACTCCATTACATTGAATGGTACTGAGAAAGGCCATTCTACACCAGACAACAAGATAGGAGATTCTGGTTTTGGCCTTAGTACACTTGCAAAATAATGTACAAACTTCAAATTCAATATGAAAAGCCATTTAGTTTTCTACTGTGTTTGTGCTTTGTTTGAATGCTGATTGATACAAAGAGCTGTCACTAAACACTCCAACCCTTTCTAATAGTGTATTTTAAAGATTTAAACATCCTGTTTCATCATGTCAACTTCAGTCACTTTTCAGTGTATATTCAATCATGTAAGATGTGTAAATCAATACCAAAAAGGTGATGCAACCTATACACCACACTGTCATCTACCAATAATACATAAACCACATCAGAGAGTAAAGTAACCTGGTTACAGTATGATTTCAAAAGAAGATGCAAGAAGTAATAACCAGCTGATTAGACATTGTTTCTTTGCATACTTCACCTATGACACATGACTAAAGGCAATGCTGCATGTTGCCCAATCCACTTTTATTCACCAGTAAATAAGAGATGCCTATTTCACAAATAATCAAAACAGATTAGAAATTTTAAGCGTGTGATAGGTGAAATAAGGTACTCAAGGGATAACAGGAATAATGAAGTAAGTAGCAAATATGTACTTACTTCTGCCCTGTACAATCATTTCAGTCTAGAAGTATAACGTCCTTCATTGCTAGAACACTTACTAAAACTTGATTGCTTTTTATATCATGACACTAGCCATGAGAACTAACACTAGAAAACACTGGAAAATGTAAGGTTAAAACTAATTAATGATTCTAAGAGGAATCTTTATCACAGCATTTCCTTGGAATCCAGAAGTAAACCTCCCTTATGCTCTTTGGTTTCACCTCTAGCTTTACCTTATCTTTTATTTTTCTCCAAGGCAGTTGCCCAACCACAAATTCCACCAACATGTAGAAGAGAGACCAGAGGTCATCATGCCGACCCATTTCCTGTAAAAGGAAATAGTATTCTAAAGCATATTACAAATACCTAAACAAATGGGAAGATAAATTCTTTACTGCTCAAAACTTTAATTATTATATAAAATTTAATATAACCTATGCTGCAAAACAAGTTAATTAAATCCAGTGGCTATTTTAAGGAGAAACATACAAGTAAATTTCCACAGAAGACAGAGAGAAATAACATAAAAGTTGAAGTGTTTTAAAATAGCATTGCATATCTTAAGCATTGTTTATTCAGATTTCTTTAGAGTATGATGTTAAGACAACATACTGGGCATTATGTACCTCATAAAACTCAGTAGATTCACTTTTATAACTTACTAATTTGCAATACAATGGAACACAAACTGTAAGCATTAGAATCACTATTATTTGTACAAGAACTTTTTTATCCTCCACTACTGCAAATTATATTATTCTTTCACAAAATTTATAACTAATAATTTCTACATAATAAATGCACAGGTAAGAATACAAAAAGGAAATGAATAGTAACTGTGTTACTGACAGCTTCAGCTACATGAGATGGTTTTGATGCAGATTGTGATACTCACTCTGTTTCTATGAGCGTTGATTGATGCGTATCGTACCGTTCCTCGAAAACCAGCAACAGCTCGTGGCTGTCAGAGAATAGAAGAGATTCTCATTGTCAGAAATAAATCCTCTGACTACTTAACTTGGCATCTATAAAGTGAGTACAGAGCCACAACATATCTCTTTTCAGATTTTATTGTGGTTCACTGTGCTTCTACAAGCTCTCAGTAGAAATTCAAGTGGGCACTAATTAGCTGACCAATAAATAGCAAAGGCTGCACTAGAGACACCAATTCAAAATATTTCTTTCTCTTCCAGTTTCTGAAAACCAGCATTTCTTCCCTGATACTCTAGATACCTTGTGATCATAAGTCAACTGATGTTTTATAATCAGAGAATGTATTTTCTGATCCTTCTTGTATTCAAATAAAAATATTACAGAAAGACATATAATTGACGGCAGTCATAATTAGTAGAAATTTAAATATTTTTTAAATCCAACTGTGATATTATTACTTTGCCTAAGAGAGATATTCAAACCGTGCTATCCCCTTAATTTATCATTATATATAGACAAAACTGCCAGGACTATTAAATTTGCTTTCTTCTATGCAGTCTTATCTTCTCAATCAGTAATTCTTTTTGTTCCCTCTAACAATGAATATAAGAAGCTTGAATTATCTACCTCACCTCTGACTTGGACTTAGAGAGGTGTTGGTGATCTGTCTGCTCACCCAAGACTCACGACAATTCCTAAGATTTTTTTTTAAATTTGCACAATACATTAAAAAGCCTGGTTTGATACACACACAAAGATAACCACAACACATAACTGACACCTTATTAAGATAAAACACTTTCACCTCTTTCTACCTATATATATATGTGTAATTTTTTTCTTATCCACCAACTGATGCTATACAGAGGTATCATTTAAATAAATCAGGAGCTGCCATTAATGTCAATAAATCTAATTATTGAATTCAGCAGGATTATGCAGCAACATCTTTTAAAAAGGATTCGACAGCTATATAATCAATGTCAGAATAGCACAATGAGAGCTGAACCAATATTAGTTAAGGCACAGAAGATTTTCTACGATGTTCTTAACATGAAGAGGTTCTCAGATGATATTCCATACATCTTACTTTGCACACCATCATACAGTTTAAATGGCGCTCAGAATACGTTTCATGTTCAGGCAGGACAAACTCAACTGTCTGTCTGCCTTATCTTTAATTTTACAAGTATATCATATTCCACACTGAACATTACCCTGAAATGAAACATAACATTGTAGTTGCAGAAATTTCACAGTACCATGCAATTAGAAAAATAATAGCTCAAAATGCTTTGGAACTGCTAAATTTCAGGAGAAACAATTTTTTATAAAAAAAGCACTTAAATCTTCTTAGTAGTTCCGCAGGTTGATAAATCATCCAACTAAGAGCAATATAGCATCACTGCCAAGACAATCAAAATACACATGAATTTTTAAAAATATGTAGTTTAATGAATAGTACTTTCTCAGGAGGGCAGTGAGAGCTTAACTTTAAAACAGTTGAAAATAGAAATTCCATAAATCTCAAGAGCATATAGTTTCAGAAGATGAAACCAAATGTTTGCTGTCTTTTGCCTCTGGCATGAATGCTAAAAAGGAAGGATTATATTCAGTTCTACTTAGTTAAATATTTCTGTTCTTCTGAGACTAATGGAAAAATATGAAACCTAGGATGAAATGCCGGTTTCATTTCTAGCATCACAATTTCAATTTCTACTTGATAACTAGGACAGAAATGCTTCAGTTGCTGGACAAAACAAGAGAGAAAAACTAAGAAATGTCATATGAAAGCTAAATTATCCCGTTCAGTTTACGAAATCTAAAAATCTGACCTATTCCACTTCTGTCCTGCAGAAGAAATGCCCATATGAGGAAATTCATTGTGTACTAATTCAAATGCTTTTGAATGTTAAAGTCACAGCCATCCTTATTTAGCCTAACATGATTTCAATTATCTGAGAAAATAGGAGAAAAACAAGAAAAAAAAAGAAAAAAAAAAGTTTCTACCTCTGAGCTTATCATGAAGTGAATTCTGAATTCTTTATTCCAGCAAGGATATCTAAAGCCTTTCACTGTCTCTGCCCTAAAGTATAGTTTCTATAATCTGAAATACAAGCATATGTCACTCTGTTATATTTAAAGATGCAATAAAATATCTTTTAGTAATGCTGCTGATCACTATTCAATAGCAGTATTACAATGCCACAGAATAATAATAAAATAATTCTACCATGTGTCTCTTGACATAAGTGATGCTCTGTAGGTCAAATCAACTTTGCCCAATTCAGAGCAGAATTTACAGACTTCTGAGCGTTTGCATAACTTCTGAAACTGTTTCAGAACTCTTCATTCATCTCACATCTCATGCAGCAAATGAAAAATACCAAATCCTTCAAATTTAAGTTTAAAATATTTTTAAGATACATGCAAATGAATGAAGCAGATCCAGACTACAATGAATTTTTCTACTTATAAAGGTACATTTTTAATGTAACGTCAGTTTTCTTTGGAGGTGTTACTGCCCTGGAAACACTTGGCGATGTCTCAGATAAACTACATGCAGGAAAGTAGCAGTTCCTAGTAAAGTGAGCTATTTTCACTAAGCACACAGCTTTCAGACTCCTGGGAGACACTATGCTTACAAACCTATGAATGTTGCTTTTTTGGAGTGGCTGTGGAGGAGGCAAATCACTCTCCTTAGCTCAGTTCAGTGTCTCTAGATAAATGCTCTGGGTTTATTGCTCTGGGAAACATTGGAAAGGTTACACAGAGCAAAAAAGTTAACTTATTACTGCAGTCATGGAAACTAGAAAATCAACATGAAAAATAAATCAATTCTGAGACACATGTATGCAATTATATCTGAGACACACCATGGTGCACCCAATCAATCAGGCCATGACTCAGTATTCCGAAGTGTCTAAGTTTTGCACTGAGAAGCCAGCAGTGCTGCCTCAAAAGTAGGGTTCAAAAGCCATAGGGGATGGGTAGAGAAGCAGCCACCTATGTTACCCTGTTTTCATTTGCTAAAGATAGAATTCACCTTTTTTATCTTTCCCCTTGGAAAAAGACAATTTCCTAGTTCAAATTCCACCAGAAATATATTTCCATGATTGGAACTACACATAGTTCCAATTCTTTGAAACCTTTTTTCATAGCTTCAACAATTCACATTCCAATCCTCCCCTTTTTGAACATATAGACTTTGCAGTCTAATGTAATTCCTAGCACGTATTAGCACCAGTTTAAAACAAATGAAAAATTCAGGGATCACTTGAGTAAGGAAAGATCAAGCAGTTGAAATACAATTACCATTAAAGATTATAGATCTCATTTGATTTTCACTGCATATACAGCTCTTCAAATCCACACTTTCAGCTCTGTCCTAAAATCCATATCAAACACTGAGTACTTGCACTTAGGACTATTCATCAACCCCTCCTCTACTAGTTGTTGGTATGACACATTACTTGGACTCAGATCTACCTAAACAAATGTGATTTCCAAAAGCTGACTGCAGCTGTCTGATCCTACACTATCTAGATCCAGCAGAAGCTCAGTAACAAGTTAACAACTAACAATACAATTAACTTTTGCTATTGTGAATTCTAACAGACATGTGGTGATAAACGAAAATTTATCTCCTACTGCATGTGCTATAAAGAGCAACACCATCTCTAAGCCAGCAGTATTTGATACACAAAGCATCTCCTGAGCTACTCAGTTTTCAGTCTGGAGTACTCAGCTAATGTGATGCACTAGCTAAGACTACAATCACTCCAAAGCTGATTTATGAGCAGAGAAAAAGTCTGGTGGGCTGAAGAGGGTAACACCCTACTAATGTCTGTCACAAACCTAAACTTACTGCAGTGAACAATCACACAGAATAAGTCTGCCACGTGTATATTTGCTTTGCCCTGTGCAATCTTTCTTCTTCCTCTTATTCCAGGAGCTGAAACAGAAATTACTGTAAGAGGAAGACTCTATATGAAACAGTTATGCTCTGGCAAATAATTTCCCCACAGAAGAAAATTTATTTTGCTTTATTTATCTCCGTAAGTAAAAATTTTACAGTTGGTCTGTACTTAGGAGACTGGAGACCTTAATTCTTTTATGTTTTGTATACATTTTTTATGTTTCGTACATATCTAATTTAGTATTAATAATGATAATATCATATATTAAAGAGTTGCACAAATCCAAAAGTAGACTGTTTCAGTAGTAGGTTTATTTCAACTATGGATGGAAAGCAAAAAGTCTCAAGAAAGCTAATGCCCATAAATGTACCTTCTTTCCAATTCTCTTCCCTATCCCACAGGGGCAGGAGGGGACCGGGGAGAAGAAGCAAGAGGCTTTGTGCTACTTGGTTGCCAGCTGAGATCAAACTATAACAATAATATAACACATTTTCCTTCTTTTAAATGATTCAAAATATTTTTTCATAACTCAGCAGAGATTTTAGCCCATAGCTCAGAAAGAACTGGAAACCAGAGTTTCCGGTTTGATTTTAGTTCGCTTCTATTTTCACCAGAAAACAAATTTTACTGGACCAAACCATCTGTCTTTCCACCACAATAGCTTTTAATTTCGAACAAATAGGACAGCTCTCAAAGACTTTTAGTTCCTGCAAATTTAATGAAAATTGGTGATTAAAGACAGAAAACAAATTAGTACACTGACACAGAGACAGATAGCTAAAATTCGTTTAAATGGTTCACATCCATCTTAAGAGAAACCAATCAGCTGGTCAACCGGTATTAATTTTAGATGGCATGTTTTGAGACAAGCCTCGTCTCAAAAGTGCAACTAGGTACTGATCAGAAAGGTAAAGTATGAAGCTGAAAATACTAAGAAATTTAGAGGGCATAAGGGAAGCAGTACACAAAACAACAGAAAACCTGTAAGTTTCACCATTCATACAATAATTTCTTTCAAAAATAAGATCAAAAATCACTAGAAAAATTATTTTTTTTTCTTTTTTTATAAGACTGTTACAGCCCATTCCCCTGAGCATCTATTAGCTCTATAGATAAAGGAACTGCTGAATCAGACTATAGAACACCTATAAGCACCTTTCAGAATGTCTAATTTAAATCTCTTTAATTGTTTAATGATTGTCTGGATACGATACCGGTGTTCTGCACACAACAGGAAAGGAGGAAAAAAACAACATACCCTAACAAAGTATTCATCATCACCATTTTTAATATCTCAGCTATTAATCAAACTGTTTCTTCAAGTAGGATATAGTGTATTTGGTTTTATTTTTCACCCCAAAACCCCAAACTCCAGGTCATAAAGAATCTTCTTCTCAAATATAACCACACATTATTTTCTTAAATTTTTGATTTAATTATTTAATCCCAAGATTATTCCACTGAGCTGTTACAAAACAATGTCACACTGCATGAAATTCATATATCCATTCTACCTTTGTCACCAAGTCAATTGATAATGCTCTTCTTTTCATCTTTTGCATTAATTCACCACCTGCCTTTTTCACCTTTTTCACCTACTACACATGAGACACTGTCTCTGTAACACTGACTTCCTTCATTACTTGGTCAGTAAAACAACCAAACTTGTAAAGATCATGTTCAGTGGATGCTGAAAATGCTACATATATACACGATAAGCTTGTGCCCTTAATAATCTCCCTCTATGTCCTTGAAGGAGGTTTTAGCAGACAATAATTAATGTTACACTGGTAGGTGTAACACTGCTGTATCATTACAGCTGCACAGGTCTGTCACTGGTAGGTTTTATCATAGCTATACATTACTTTAAAAACCCTTGAAACTCAACAGTCTAACAGTTATTTTCATCTCTCTATTAAAAATAATGTCTCCACAAACCTCACCAAACTAACTCCTATCTCTTCCTTATAAAAGCATTACTAATTCAGAAATCAAAACTCAAATGACTGTCCTAATTCTTTCAACTCACGCATACTGCTTATAAACCAATTAAACAAAGGAGTCCTGACTTAGTCCCTTCAGCAAATAACCATTTTCATGTAGGACATTTTGACATAAAAATCTAAAACTTCTACAGTTTCTCCTGGTATTAAAGGAAAAATAATTGGGCTCCAGTCTTTCTTTACTTAGAGGAAACGGAAGAGAAAATTGAAGCTTGCATTATTATACAAATTTTTTTCCCTACAGAACTGAAAGTTACAAAGAAAATGCTGCAATAATTCATCTTAGACTCTTCAACAGAACTCCATTTACTGAAACAAGATTTTTTTCTTAAGTAGTCCATTTTTAAAAAGCTGTTAACTATCAAATGCTTAGCTCAGAATTTTGAAGGAAATCTTGCAAACCTCACCTACTTCCAAAAATATATGTAATGTAGTCTGACTGATGCAGATTTAGTGAAGAAAAGTTGATCATATAGTTTAAAAATATTTGTTCCTTAGAAAATTTCTTATACTCCAGTAGCAAAATGTGCAAAATTTAATTTAATAGACATGGAATGGCAGAAGCAGACTATCACAGGAAGAGAGTCAGATTTTAAAAAAAACTAATCCAGTTCTCTCTTCCTAGTTTTGAATCATTATTTATTTTTAAAACTTAATATTTATTTTTATATTTATTTATTAATAAATATTTTTATATTAGAAACAAAGGAAACACAGAAAATCATTTTCAACTGTTTTCAGGAGCTTACTGCACTCTATTTGGCAGCTGAATTATAACACATACATGTCTATTGCTTTTTATTTTTCATTTCTTTGTGCCATAAGAGCAGAACTGATTTTCCTAATTGCAAAACACAAAATCAATGCAATAACATTAATCAAATAAATTCAAAGTTGTACACATCAAAATTTTTAAATGTTTCTTTGCTTATGATTTCTTGTTCATTCTATGTCTTTCTGCTAATTTATATAGAGTTCAGTACAAATGTACTACGTATTTTTAATGCTTTCCAATCCCAGCTATTGCATCTTCACATGAAATGTTGAAGAAAAGCAGAGAGAGATGGCTGTTAAGAAGGCTGGTCTCAAAATACATGGTTAATGTGTCTGTCCTATGCCTACAGAAAGCTGGTAACAATGAAAAATAGGACATAGTTTTGTTTTACTAGGAAGAAATTATTTTCTCAGAGCATGGTGAAGCACTGGAACAGGTTGTCCAGATAATCTGTAGATGACCCATCAGTAAAAGCATTCAAGCCCAGGTTGGATATGCCTTGAACAACCTGGTCTAGGTAAGGGAGTGGGAGCCAGTTGATGTTTAAGGTCTCTTTCAACCCAAGCCATTGTACAATTCTAGTGTTTCTTCTCATTACTTTATGCCTTTGTTAGACAAACAATGAAAAAATTAATTAGAAAATTATTTAAGGATTGCTCAGTTACAGACTTTTGATCCTGGGAACTTCTAATGCCAAATTTGAGCACACACAGGTTTTTGCTTTATAAGCATTGGTGCAGAGGTGTCCAATACATCATGCATAGCTTCCATGCAATTGATGAGGAGGAAAAGTAACTTTTTGTCACTTCCTTGTTTCAAACAATTAATGTGCAAGCTAATGGTATACTTTAGGAGACAACATATAAAAAATCTCCTCTAAAGTTTATCAGTGTGTAAAAACCTCAGACGACTATTACACAGAAACTTACTAATACATGTTTTTTAAAAAGCTCTGAGGAAAATGAAAAATATTTCAAGAGGAAAAATAAATACTGTTCCTTGTTTAGGTGCACACATGTAATCCTCAGCTAATCAAATCTCTCTGTAATGTACTGTTTAGCACTGAGAGAGGCCATTACTGAGAAGAGATAGCATAAGGTAAATGCCAGTGACAAAACGCTTCTCAACAGGATGAAAGAGCAACTGAACAGTACATTGAACAAAATGGCATGGACCATTACCCTGCAGCACAGGGTTGTCAACAGTTTTAGTCAGGTATGGAAAAGAGGTCTGTTTAGAAAAGTATTTTAGCCAATTATTTATTACATGCATGACATGGTGCCCTAAGATATCAAACAGTTCCCTGGAACTTTTCTGTACTATTTAATTATTTGCCATGAAATCTGCTGCCACTTAATACTGTACTCACAAACATGTCCTAGTTATCCTTGGACTTTGCTTTAACCTGTGTCACTCAAAACAGAGGTGTGTCAAGGAACTGCTGAAGAAACAGTGTATCTTAGTGCACTTTAACTAAAACCAAAACCAGATCAATTTTACAATTTTCTGGAGATTACTGAGGTGCTGTCAATCATTTAAATTTAATGGGTGGTCTCATTTTATTCCAAATTTTATTCTGAATGCCACGTTCAGTAACCATTTTTGAAAAACTTCCAGTATACAGACTCTTATTTATAATAAATTCACACAGTCAAGGGATTATCCAATAGTTACCGGCACAAATTCTAAATCACGAGGGGCACTTGGCCAAACAAAAAAACCTGCACCAGTTTTAGTCAAGACTATCTATGGACCACTTCTGAGTCTTATTTCTTTAAAGTTGTATCAATGTTTGCTATAATAACATTTACTTGAAAAGAAGATTGAGAATATATAAGCAATCCATCTGTAAGCAGTCCATGGGTCCAAAAGGCCCTCAAAAGCAAAAGATTTGCACTGACCATTTTTTTTTTACATCAGTGTAGCTTCACCAATGCTCCTTTAGTTCTTAAAACTATCCCACTCCTTTTCCCCATCATAAAAAGCATTTAACGGATATAGCTTCCACTATTTCAGCACTATAAAAACAATGTTCTCTTCCAAATACAGAAATTAACAATCTGCAATTCTTCTGCCAAGATGACAGGAGGTAAGACAGAATAGCACGGAAGTACTCTTTAGACTTCCTTACAATCTAGATAATCCAGAATCTTACTAGATGAGATACCATGCAATTCAAATACATAACCATTCCCAAATTTTTCCCAAGTAAAAACCCAAATGAAAATACGAGTATACAAGAAATTTATACCTTCTGCCCCTGTATGTAATTGAAGTACAATAGACTTCCAAAGCTTTCAAAATGGATGTAACACTCTACTTTGTTATCTATCAACAAATTTTTGTGAAGTATTCTGTGCAGGATTGTTTTGGGTTGTTTATTTGTTTGTTTGGGGGAATGTTCCATAATTGGTTCTTGTTTGTTTTGGTTTTGTGTTTGATTTAAGAATTCAGCTTCTTAAACTACATTTCTAGGACACCACCTGCACCTTAAAGCTAAACTTGAAGATAAAATCTCATTTGCTGGAAAATCCTCAGAACCTGAGGGCACTGAGGAAAAGCAAGAAGCACTTACCAGATTTGTACAAAAACACCTGACATGGAATAATATGTGCATGGTTTGATGTGAACAGATTTGTAACTGCTTCCCTAGACAATAAAAAATCTAGACATTTGCATTCACAATGGCTTTCACAGCGCTTTTCTAAGGGTCAGACTGTACAGCAGCTGGTGTATCTTCTCCTTTAGCAGAAGTCAAAGACAATTTTTGTTACCGACAGGTCACCAGTAAAGAGCACGAGTAATGCCTCAGAAAATTTTGGTGGATACTCTGTCACCTTTGGATTTGAATATTTCTGTTAATATTCAGCGTAAGTAAATACTGTAATATACTTTAAACCTACGTAATGTTAAAAGAATGTAATTTTGATTTTTTTACTTGTTTTCAAATAAATACAGGAAAATTTAGACACTCAAAATTAAGGTCATGCTAAAATGTCCTACAACAATGAGAACACTGATGAAGCTCTGTATTTTATTTAAATAACCACTGAAGGATGACCTAAAGTCACTGGGAAGAGCAGGAGAAAGGTGGGGAGATGAGGGAATGCAGTCATAGGGTAGCTCTCCCCTTGAACTAAGAAGTCTTATTTATCAAAAATACAACAATTACACAAACAAAATATTCTCCTCTGAACATATTTCAACCCACTAGTTTCAATAGTCTCAATAAAGACAATAGTCTCAATAAAGAAATTCCACATTCCAAACTAAGTACCAAATTGGGCAAAAAGGAATTTTCTCCTTCAATTATCTTTGCTGAGTCCAAATCATTAGACTCAGGCTGTTAATCTGAGCAATTCTTTAGGCTGCCAGTCAGTGAGACCTGTATACTGAGTAGAAAAACACTGATGTTTTAGATGAAAATGTTTATCTAAATGCCATCTTCTTATGGATAGGTTTTTAATTTTGTTACTCCCTAGCTTTGTCACCTCAGCTTGCATATACATTATACTATCTTCTTTGTAAAAGAAATAAAATTTATTTATAATTTGTAATCCACATAAATAAAAGACCACAAAACTCAGGCCTGTTATAATATATGATGGTTGAATTTATGGATTTTTAAAGAACTACGACCTAAAATTCTTTTTTAAAGGTTAATCTTTTAACAGCAAGGACTAGTGGCGTCTTTTTTTTCATTTTGCTTTCTTTATATTAAATGTAATAGTACCTCAAAAAACAGTTGTGGTTAAGGTTCACTTTAAAACAAGAGTGATGATAACTGCCTAAGAGCTGGCTGCAGTACTGATGATGTTAGGAATGCAAATGTCCTTCACATTTTGTCCCTCAAGGTTTTCTATTTCCGTACCACAGCTGACACCTTCACTTTCCATTTTCACCATGTAAACAGAGACATGGAAATTGATGGCTGCATGAAGTTAGATTTACATTCAAAAAGAATAATTTATTCTTTGTCTCAATTAAAAAACAAAAATATGCTAGTACTTCCTTCAGCTATCTCTATGACAATAGCCAAAAAAATGTTAGGTACTACAACCTCAAAAAGCAATAAACAGCAGACTATGAATCTCATAAATATACTAAATTTGCATCCTGCTAAATGTATTTGCTTGATGATTAAAGTATCTCTACAATTAAATTCTAATTACCCTGCTTTGCAGTAATTAATTCTTATCTACACCATTAATTCATTTATCGGCCTCCTCTCTCCAACAATTTATTTGCTTGCCTCTGTTTCATCCTTCCTTCTTTTAACAGCCTTCATATCCCCAGCAGTTTTTGTTCTTCCCATACTCAATTTTCTCTCTTCTGATCTTTTCCATCCCCAGAGAAGGCTCCTCCCACCAATTAGTGGTTCCTTATCAATTTCCATTCTATAATTTAATTCTATATGTACCCCAAACACCTGCATCCTAGTATTCTCCCCACCATGTAGAATTCGGTATCAGAAGCCATTATCTTTCATTCATCTTTCACAAACCTACTAAATGCAATAAATGTTCGTTTCTGATTTTTAAGTTTTAGCCAGATAATAGCATCAGATCATATAACTTAATAAGATGCAGCTCTTCATTACTCTCTTCAACATGTTTATACATTTTACAAGTATCTTATTACTGAATACAACAGACATATCCCTCTCTCCTTGAAGTCAGTTCCTCACAAGCATAGTCATTCAGACAGCTAGAAGACAGGACAACTTTGATAAAATGAATCCATGTCAAAATTAGCAGTTAAAAATGTTTAATTTTACAGTAGTAATTCTGAAAGAAAACTATCTGTAGCATGAAAAAGTGTGCAAAGCCTTCTTTTTGCTTTATGCTTTATGTTAACATGTTTTCTTTCAGTTTTGAAGATTCACATAGGCCACAGTAGTAAAATGATACTACAAGAAGAAAACGGCAACTATAACAAATTAATTTTAAGGAACAATTTATCTGGAACAAGTGGGAAACTGCCTCTACTAACTAAACAACCCAAGAGAATGTAAAACCCCTGGATCCTTCAGATGAGCAATAAAGGCATTTCCTTTTGACAGTATGCTCAGACATTGGTGCAGACTAATAAAGCTTGAACACATTTTCATTATGTAAAATTGTCCCTCAAAATACTCCTTCCTGTAATTTCCTGAAATGACCTTTTACTTTTCTTTATTAAGACAAACAATATTTTCCTGGAAGGAAAATGTTAAATTCAAAATTACAGTCCAGATAATGATTATGGAATACCAAGAAGGATTAGTCCTTTTCTAACAGTTGTTGTATTACACTTATAACCAATTTTATCTCTTTTCACCAACTTTACAACAGATTACTACCTACATGGGGGATGTGTAAAAATGAGCTTAGAGCACTGCATTCCCTTTCTAGGGAAGAGCAGAAAGAAAAATGACAGCTACAATATCCTGGAGATGTATTATTTCACTTTTTTCTGAAAAAGTTTTCTGATATTGTTGGATGAGGAAATTATGTAGTTCTAGAAAGAGGCTATAAAAGGCTATTTCAGCTGCAGTGTGTGTAATGATTATGTTAAAAAGCAAAAAAGGCAATGACAGAAGTACCAGGGAAACAGGAAGAATAAAGAAGAAATTTAATACTAGGTTTTATAAACACAAAACATGTTTCTATTTTTACAGCAATTTATGTCCACTTTTAAAAGCTCATTGAACTCCTCTGCTCTTTAACTCCATGCCATTCTTGGTATGAAGTTTGGGTCAGACAGAATGCATGACCCAAA
Organism: Cettia cetti; assembly: GCA_013401135.1. NCBI lineage: Eukaryota > Metazoa > Chordata > Aves > Passeriformes > Sylviidae > Cettia > Cettia cetti. The sequence goes on from VZUI01076226.1 coordinate 51,413, forward strand.
CAACACATCATTGTCTAGGCCCTCAAGCTAATATATGAAGGAAACCTAACTGATGATTCTCAAGAGATATTTGTCTCCATTCTGAATTGTGTCCCTCAGTTAAGTAAAATCAGTGCATCCTGCAGCAGTACTTCATGTGAAAACTGCTGTTGATTACTGACTTCAAAAGCTTAAGCTTTTCATGAAGAAGGGACTCTGATCGATACAAAAATGTGAGAATAAAGGTGACATTAATACAGAAGCAATTACTTAGATTCCATCTTATTCTTGATGGATAAATTACAATATATGTCCTTGACTTTTTTTTTCCTTTCAAGATCTGTTTTACTGTCATCTGGCTGCTGCAAGCTAAAGGTTATTGTAGATACCCTAACCCAAGGGTGCAATATTATGCAAACCCAATGGAGAAAAAAACCCCAGTGAAATGGGCTCACAATGCTGGCTCCTCAGTTCTTTATACAGATAGGCCAAATGTGACACTCCAAAAGACAATGAAAAACACAGTAAGCACTACAAGTGTTGAAAATATTTTTTCTTTAAATTTTGCTTTCTGAAAAGCTTTTTATATTAAATCTGCATTTTCAAAACAGTATTTAGATAGAAGCAGGCACAGCTGAATGGACTCCCTGGTAGCATGGTTTTAATAGTGCTAACTCACCATGTGGTCTGACATTAAGATGGGCAGTATAAAGATGAACAACATCTCTGAAAACAACACTGAGATGTCCTAGGAAATAACAGGCATGACAGGCAAGTCTGAGGGATCCTTCAGTACAGAAAAATGGCATGGAATTCCTTTAGATAATCTTCAAGAAAGGATTTCTTGTTCTAAGTTCTCTGCCCTGACCATTCTTTAAGGTAAGAAGTCTAAGGAGACTCCATAACTCTCCAGGAAAAGAGTAAACTGACAACAAAAACCCCTCCCTCCAAACCTGTCTATAACAAACAACTAACAATAGCCTGTCATGGCTTAACCCCAGCCAGCAACCAAGCCTCACGCAGCCACCCACCCACCATCCACTCCCCAACAGCAAGGCGGGGGAAAAAGCCAGAAAATTCCTGGTTTGAGATAAAGACAATTAAACAGGGAAAGCAAAACTAGGTTATAAAAAACTAATAGTCAACAAGACAACCTTAATTATGGAACATGTTTTTATGATGAGAGTATTATGTTTTTGAAGAACATGCTCTTAGATTGTCCTGCATTACATGCAGTTATCTGCAGAAGAAAGCTAATGAAGGTCAGGACAGCCTTAAGGAGAAGCACATAGCACACTGAATGAAAATATTAATAAACTCTATTAGTAAGAAAGGCCAACATTTTGGCTGCTTGCTATCCAAGAACCATCTCTAACTAACATTTTGCATACAAACAAAACCACTATTTTTTCCCCACCATCACTGCACCCTACAAATATCGATTAGTGTCAAAAATTCCTAAACTATTTCAATTGAAGAATTACTTCAGTTACATTGTAGGGCACTGCAGCGAAAAACAAAAGGCAAGAGGTAGTTTTTACAAAAGAAAGACTATAAAAAAATATTGAATTTTCTGTTATCATTTATTTTTTCTGAAAATGTTACCTTTGGTGTGTATATAGAGAGAATCTTGGGAATTTTTTTCTCTTTGAAATTAGAGGTCAATTCAAAAAACATTATAAGCAGCCAAACATACAGAACACAAGAACAATGAGAAATGAAAAAAACCCAATAAAACTACTTAAATTGTTTAGCTCACCTTTCCAACAGCAGCAGGCACTTTGATGGCCTTCCCTGCTCTTTGCTTTCATTGCAGTGTCCAGCATTACAGCTGAAGGAATAGAACCCCACTAATTTACCTTACTAATTCACATACCTCATAATCTGCACACAAAAATCTGACATTTTCCCAACTTCTTAGGCAAAATAAGAATGAAAAACCATTCTGTCAAGATGGCTTCTACCACTCAATCTGCATCATATTTATAAATGTGCTACACAATATTAACTAGGACATTTTTTGGTGCTGCCATCAAAATGTTAACTAAACTAACTTAATAAAGAAAATGTTTCTTTTAAACATCACCATGTGCAATGGAACTGACTTACTCATTATGAAACTTTGAATTAACAAAACTAACTGCCTACCAATGAATTAGGGAGACTCTACTTGCTTAAAATTGTGATTTCTTCATTGATATACTTTTACCTACAATCTTCCTCAGATTGCATTGCATTGGCAATACAACTACACTTACTCATGTCCTCTTATATAATAATTAGTGTCCTATCACTGTTTTAATTGTTCAGACTTTCTCTTTCAGATTATATATATTCAGTTTAGTGTCTGACTTTTACATTTTCTCAGTTTTCCGTTGTTGGATTTTTGGCTTTTAAAAATACAATATAAAACAGCAAGTGAAATTCAGCTCTGGTATATTATTCTGATATTTAATAAAGACCGATTTATTACTTGATTTTCCAAACCAAATGACAGATTATCCCAAAATATCTTAGATGTACCTCTGTTTCAAGCCAAAAACCGAAAACCTGACTCATTCCCTACTGCCAGTCTTTTAACATAATTAATAAATCACATGGCATTGCTGATCAGGGGTGGTGATCAAGCTTACAACAGTTACCCGTTCAATGCAACTGCCACACTTTCAGAAGAAAAGACAGCATACTACCACATTCAAGAATTCTGATTTCAACTGTGAAAAAAATCTTACTGGTCTGACATCCCCACATGAGTTGGTAAATTGCCGTGCTAAGCCAAAATCCAGCATAAAACACTTCCTACAGGTGCTTGGAAAACGTCCCATTGCGAAGTTTGACTAGGAAGAAAAACAAATACAGACAGATAATAGATGACTACATACAGGTTTCAAATGTTCACATATTAATGCAATAACACAATCAGAAAATCCATATTCTATTTCTCTATCCTTCCTTCCGTGTTTTAATTTCTACTGAACTCCCAATAAATTTGAAGAAACAGGCATCTAACAGCATATCTGTACAGTGGTCTATATTGCCTAAAGAGATTGCCATCTTACTTTATCCCTTAGAATATATTAATTTTTAGCAAGAATTTTCCAATCACATCACCTACTTACAGAATTTCAGCATTGCCTAATTGGTCACAATGAAAACAAACAACAAGGATTTCAAGATTTGAATTCAGCACCGTGCACAGTTAGCTCCAACTAATTCTTTCTCACCAATTTCACTTGACATTCACTGTCTCTATGCCCTTTTCCTATTAAATAAAGGTTTAAATGGGAATGGGTCAGGGAAAATACAAGTTTTATAAAAAGTTGCCAGGAACATGTGATGCAAATGAAATTTTCCTAATATACAGAAACTGGTTAGAAGTTTTATGTAAGCATCATTCAGCTGACAGGAAATTTAGCAATATATGTCAGATATAACCAACCATATTTGCATCTATTCGAAAACACAAAGATTTGCTTATTTTTTCCTCGTTTATGAATTCAGAGCTCTAATGATATTTGTCATACAGAGCAATATTAAAAATAGGTGATTGAATTTCAGGAATTAATTCAAAGAAAAATAGAAAATAGTAATAACAAAAGTGTGATACCATCAGGAAGGCACTCTTCTCGTACTGACATATTAACAATAGATCTAATAAGAACTGCACAATAAAACAATAGTTTTTTCATACAGTCTTGTCTCTCATTTCCTTGTTTGTTGAAAATATATTGAATACATAAAAATTGCTATTGAAGGACTTATAAATACACTCTACAGTTAGGATGTATTCTTTAAGATTTATTATATGACAATATTAATTGCCATTAGTCAAACACATTATGTCATATTTCATGGCAAATACTCTTCGTTACATGATGCTATAGATAAGAGTTGGCCTAAACTGGAGACAATGAAAAAGACCAAAGTTACTGCTGTTGCAATCCAACATAAATTATTAGAAAAAAAATCTGCCCTATCTGATGATTAAACATTCAGTTTTACATCTCTCCTCATTTTTGCATTTTAGCATAGAACCTTTTCTTACTTATGCAGCCATCTCATGACCATCTTACTTGCCTGTTTTGATTTAATGGGTAGACTTACTGGTTTTATGTCCCTGTGCAGGAATCCCACAGAATGAATACTTTCAATAGATTCCAAAATCTGCTTCCCAAGCCGCAGAGTGGTACTAATGGTGAATGTTCCTCGAGATTGGCTACGACGCAGGTCTGCCAAGTTCCGACCCTGATAAAATTAAATTTTTCATTTAAAAAAAAATACTAATACCAAGATTCACAGATGCTGTCAAGTCTTCATACTTCTTCTTTAGTTGTTCGCGATTAACCATGAAATACTCTCAATATGTATTTTCACACTCAAGAGTAACACATCTCACCTAAATGTAATGACTGTATGTCTACGAGTATCTCCAACACTAAATTTAGAATTTGTTTTTGAAAATATGAACTTTAGCACCTACTTTTCTCTTCCTAAAAACATGGAACAAACCAATCCCTACTGGAAGACCAGTACAAACATTATTATTTAAAATTGTATGTGTTACACTCAAAAAATGTCACTGAGAAAATGCTCATGAGGACTTCTTCACATTAAGGAAAAGTGTACTTAAAGAAAAGTACATAACTTAATTACACATTATATCAAACAGATGAAAAATATATTATGTAGGAAATGCAACCCCATGACACCACAGAACTGTTGTTCTTCTAAAATAACAGACAAACAACAGTATGAACATTTTTTCAGTATTCATAATCACCAGAATGGCAAAGGACATTAATCCCATAACTCTAAGTGCTAATCACCTATTTTATCCCTTTTTAAATGAACAAGTCTTTCAGTAAAATGAAGTGTTTTCTTTTATTTGCGTAGGGTAATTTTTCACTTTTATGAAAAAAACCAACAAAATGCAGAGACTAATATAATACATTTTAGACTATTTTTAAGTGAAGACTTAAAAGGAATGTAAAATATCTCGAAAGACGTCTCAGTTTACTCTTCCAACAGTCAAGTCTTTCTCAGGATATAAGCTTTCTCCTTTTTGAGAGAATTATTGAAAGAAAAGGAAAAAGATGCAAGGATATGCTTGATTTAGGTTCACTTACTACAATGCATTTGTGATCTTTGGGGTTTTGTTTGTTTGTTTGCTTAGGATCCTCTAAAATCTTACTGGTGTTTTCATATACACTTGGCTAACAAATCTAAACACACAAGCAAACACTGAGCGCTTTGAAACACTAACCTGCAACTGCATGACTACATAGTTAAATCTGTCGTTCCGTCCACATCCTATGAATCTACAAACATGATCTTTTCCTAGAAGAAAAAGAAGAATATTAGCCAATAATAATGAAATTCTGTGGTTTATTCCTGTAAATACCTAGGAAATTACTGGAAAATATGTAAAATTATAAACTAAGCCCCATGCAGTTCAACAGCAATAAAAACAAAGGTAGTTCTACCTGCAATAAAACCATCCCTGTGGTAGGGGAGAAGGAAGAAGCTTTCTCCCATACCACAGCTCTCACTCTTCCACAAGAAAACATGCATGACAACATGCCTAAATGTCCACAAATCTGAGGCATTTTGGACTGGAAAAGGTTATTTTCTTACAAAGCTAAAGGTTTGTAATAGACAATATTCCTAGCCAATATTCCTCTTTTCTATAAGCTGCAGCTGCCACGATGAAAGAAAACAATAGTATTACTTGTGAGTTATGTTTTATATTAAAAAAATTTGCAGAAAATGTAATTCAACTAATCCAATTTATTAATATCTTTCTCTAGAGCACAATCCTTGCTGCTTAGCTACAAACATAAATTCACCTCAGGTATACTGAAATAGAAAAAAAAAATACAGTGTTTTGTTTAAGCCGATTTTCTTTAAAGCCACCTCCTGTTCTAGGAGCAAACTGTGGAGAAGACAGGTCAAAAATAATCTCCTTACTATCCTGCAGTTGTAAGTCAAAGCAGAAGATTCCCCAGTTAAATACAGAGAAAAGGAAAGCCAAAGGCTGCGGCTGGAAACAGAAAGGGAATGCAACCCTCTTGTCATTTTGGTGCCAGTGTTCATTGACTTGGAGAAAAGCTGGGACCCCTGATGATCCCACTCTATGACAGAACAGGGAACTGTAGGATTAAAGTTCTTCAGGCCATTTACCTTCCTTTCTCACACCAAGGGAAGCTACAGCCAATAGAAAGCTGACGATCTCAAGTGTTTGCTAAAGTTGTGTAAAATTTGTCACCTAATATTTCTATCATGAACTTCTCTACAGTTAGGATTACAAGAATGTCACAAACAGGGAACCCTCACCCTGCTCATTACTGTTTTCAAAACACCACATCTAGCTACAGATCTGAGGGGACTTTTTGCCACTGCTGCACTTGTACCTCCATCAAAACCCTAAAACTTGACCCTACAGTTTCTAAATATTTTCAATTCACTTGACAGGAAAGTGGTTGCCTGTTTCTTGCTTTGTCAGGAAGCTGCCTGCCACATCCAATTAAAATAGGTAGGTAGGCCCTTTTAAACAAAGAAAACCTTACAGGATTCATCAAAATAATTTATTTTGAAGGAAATCTCTACATTTCTGCAAATACTTAAGTGCTAAATTTTAAGTATCACTGGTTTTCCTCCACTTTTTCCTTCCCCCCATTTATTCAAGTAAGACAGGCAATATTACAGACAGTATAACTTTATGCAGAAAAAGGATTAGTAGCAAAGTTATCAAGATGAAATTTTGTATATTCATTGCTGCAGTTTCCATTAATGAAGTCTCATCTCAAATATTTATGATTAATTTTACAGCCATTTGTGGGTATTCTGAAGGAACATCTTCAGAGAAACATATATTAGTCGGATTTTATCTGACAAATTCAGTAAATGCCCAAAACTCAGCTTGGTCAGAGAAATCCCATTTTGACTGGAGCACCAACTCAATTTGTCTGGTAAATTCCCTAGAAACTTTTATATAAAATTAAGGAAAAAGGGCAGAAGTAGAGCGTGAATACCTTATTCAAATAGAATGATCCTCCACCACTCCAGTGGAGCTATACACACCTACTACAGCCTTTTCCTCAGCAGGCAAACAGTATTTTCTTACACCTGTGAGCTACACTGCTGGGCTGCAGGGGGAGAAGGTGGTGCTAATAGGCTGCAGGGAACAATTCTGCCCTTGAAAAACCTCCTGGGGAGGGTGCTAAGCCTGTGTGCCATTCCTCAGGCTGCTGCAGTGTAGCACTACAGCAGCTTTGCAGCCTACACCAGATACAGCCCATCACTAAATTACGCTCCAGAGCTGTAAATGAGGGAGAAGTCTGTAAGGTTGTGTGAGACAGAAACCAACTGAGTGAGTCTCACTCTCACTGAGTGAGATGTGATAAATCTGTCTTCTCCCATCTGACTGTGGGAACAGATGGCCTAACAACATGGTTAAACAAAACAACCATCTGTTGCAGCAGATTTCTTTTCTTTAAAAAAAAAAACCAAAAATAAGGAACCTAAAGAGTTAAACAATATTCTGCAACAATAATTAGGAGACAGCAGGGAGAAAAAAATTAAGATGTAATTGATGACTAAGCTGTAATAAATGGCCGTATCAGTGAGCCTAGTCCTCCTTCACAATTAAGAGAGAAGTCATACAATTACTCACATATTCCAGCATGTTTTGCTAGCTCAGAGTCTTAAAAAGAACTTCTTTGAAGTTTTTCATTAGTCACTGTACCATATACAAAGTTACTACTTTTATATACCTCATTATACCACATAGCTGTTACTCATAGCTATTTTACCCCCGCAATAATGACCACACTGTTTTAATTTTAAAAGTTTCTGAAAGTAAAGAATGATAAGAAATAGTGCATCCCTGCGCTTCTGCCAACAGCTATTCTTATTTCAGTTTCACAGTTTCTGTGAAATAAGATTCTATTAGAGATACATTCAAAAGCATGTTTATAACCCTGAGAATGTGCCTAGGCCTAGTACAGACTAGAAGAGCTATTCTGCTCTTTCCTAAAAGCCTGTTTCTTCATAATATTTCACAAACTGTGCAATATTTTTTAAAAATCAGATCCACATATCATTAAGATCTTCACCAATACTGCAAGGCCACTGTCTTTCATTACAGACAGAGGAAACTTCTCAAATATTTGAAAGAAAAAGGATTTCCATGACAATTCTATTCCTTCCTCTTCATGTCCAATGTAACTAGAATGCCTTGCAAGAAAAGAACTAAGGCCCTTTTATCCAAGTATGGATAAAAAAACATGCATGTAAACCTAAAGTACTGTATCTGTGCAAATTATAAATCACAATATATGCAAAAGGTTCATTTGAACCATCTCTCCACTGTGTTTGCTTTACTGATCACCTACAACATCCCTTATCTAAAACCAGAGCAGTAACAGTGTTAAGTGTAAACCTCCACAACAATGACTGGAGGTCACCTCTAGTGTTACTGTGTTAATATCACCAACAACTCTTTTTTTTTTTGTTCCAAGAGAGCAACAAGATACAAAATTTAATAATATATTTAGATAGTTTTCTCATAAGAAAGATTGTCAAAAGTGTTACTTCTAAAGATCTCGTAAAAAATCTGTGTTTCAGTTATAAAAAGCTCCTATTTATTATTTGCTCCGAGAAATAATACTGAGAAAATAAACAACAGAAATATTTATTTGGATTATATATTTTGTGGATTGTTTGTCTCAGTGGATCTGTTGTTCAGATGTTTTATTGTTCTATTCTTTTTATCTAGATGTTTCCCATGATTCAACAGAACCAAAGACTCTTCTGCAGGAAGATTTGGGCTGTTTGGAATTATAGTTTCCTAACTATTCCTCTGAGAGTATACCTTCTGTAAGGCCCTATGGCAATTTCTCATACATAAATATTTAATTATTTCATCTTTTTTTCCCCCCACAAATATTTCAAAAGGTTAAAAAGTTTTGACTAAGAAAAAATCCCTTTTCTAATAACTGAAACGCCACTATTTTAGAAAGTTAAAATGCACTCCGGTCACACAGTCCTATATAAGGTCATGTTTTCATAAATACATTGGCATTGTAGTGCTACCTGTTTTCTTTCAGATCTATTAATTTCCTTATCATTCAGTTGTTTTGTCTATACCATTTTAAAGACTTTTAAAGGTTTTGTAAAAATAGAATCAAGCTCATGTGGGCAGAAAAAAAAATACACAAACTCTTGGAAAAATTAATTCTGAGCATTTAAAAACCCCAGGAGTTACGGAGTACTTTGTTCTTCAAAACTCACTGTCTTTAGGATATTTTCTTTCAAGATCCCTGACAAATGTTTTCCAAACTTTCATTTGGAAATCTCTGGAGTAGAAATTCCAAAATTCAAAGAAAATCTCCTTGCTCAGCTATATAATACTAGATGCTTTAGTGAAATCCTTGAAACAGACAAAAGCGTAGGAAGAGTTTGTTAACATCATAACATGTGACATGCTTGCCCTCTTAAATCTATAGAGGCTGTCAATTCCTGCTGCAGTGTGACCTTTACAGCACATTAGGCAGCACCATATGTCATGCAGACTTCGTTTTATTCAAAGTAAGAGTTTGGAAGAATTGGTTACTGACAGGAATGCATGTATTATTCAAAATCTTCCAGATTAAAAATAATAATTTTTAAGAAAAAGTTACCATTTAAACTTCTTTTCTGTAATCTTTTATTGTAAAAAGCAATGAAGAGAAGCCACAGCATATTTCTCTGTATTGATAGCTTCATTGAAGTATCTTAAGGTACAGAAAGTGTGACTACTCAAACTGTGATTCAAGAAACTGAACCCTGGAAGTATTTCAAGATTTTACATGCTAGTAGTTTTCTCATACTAGTTATAGCACTTTAAAGTTAGGGCTTTTGTGGGGATTTTTAAAAAACGTTTCCCATTTCAATATTTGAATTCTCAGCAATACCTGCAAAGCAAAGCAAAGAAATATTCTTATCGCATATGCTTAGTGAAGAACCCTCAAATATTCAATGCTACATAGAACAGGAAAAAAGATGATCTTATAAAAAAAATAGAAACAAGAATAACAACAAAGTCTAGAGCAAAAAACAAAGGGAAGATACAGATTCAGAATATAGTAAATCTGAACCAAGATTTTTGCAGCAATTGAATTATTGTTGTTGTTCTCTTGTGTCATCCCATTTCAAACAAAAGCTTCACTGTAGCAAAACTTTCAGAATCCAAAAGAGCTTCTATTCCACTTTTAATAATTTACCAATGCAGAACATAGGAAACATTTACTCAAAATATTATTATAATTGCAACAATCTTTTAAAAGAAGATACACTGACGTTCTACTTCTCACATATCCAAGGTACAGCCTTACCTTGCAGCTTCTTCAACACAGCTACTTCCATTTTCAGCACTTGCTTTGGCTGCTGAGCTGATTCGACCTTCAGTGCAACGTTTTCCCGAGTAAGCAAGTCCAGTGCATCGTAAATTTCTCCAAATCCTCCGCCTCCTATTTTCCTCAACTATATTGGAGTAAAAGAAGGAACAAAAACATTTTTAAAGAGGGGAGAAGAAAGAAAATAAAACAGTAATACTTCTTTGTTCTGCCTGTCATACTGCAAATGCTGTTGTATAGATTTTAAAGTAACAATTATATCCTTCAGTACATAAAAGAGCTACTGAATAATTGACCAAGGTACGGCAAGCCACAGTTTGGAAGGCAACACACCTGATCCTCATCTCCACTATTGTATATAGCATAATAGAAGAGTGCAGTAGTATTCCCAGCATGAATCTGGGCAGTCAGCATGCCTTTGCTGAAAGAAGTCAGAATAAAGTCTTTCCTCAAATAGTCACACACAGCCCAGAGATCTTCAAATACAAATGCACACTGACATTTTTAAAATATACCATCTTTTTCTCTCTTCAGAAAGATGCACGCTGAATAATAAAGGCATAAAGTTACACAAGTTTTTGGATTTCCTGAAAAGAGACAGTATTTTCTATTATATGGAGTGACTTACATACAGCAGCTAAATCAAAAATTATAACAAATGGCTAAGATTATCTTTGAATATACATCTCAAATGTTACTCACATTCACTTACAATTCAATATAATTCCTATTTTTCCTATAATTTCCTATAATTCCTGTTAACAGAAACTTGCACCACTGAAAGTTTCATCTGCACAAGGAAGAGGCAAAAAGAATGCTCATGGCATACTAATTAGTTTGCACTACATTCAGAGCAAATATGAATAGGTGTTTTTTCACTCTGCTTTAAGTGGTCATGGGGAACAGACACTTCTTTTGTTTTCAATATCAAAAATATCAATGCTGTTTCACAAAATGCCTCCCCTGGATAACATTCTAAAGTTGATAAGAGAGAAAAGGAGACAAAAAAACTTACCCTAAGACTGACATGGTTTTCTAAATGTCACCTAAAAACACAGCTGCTAACTTTATATGACTACACTGTATAAAATGTCATTTAAACCGTCCAGGGTTCTAGAGAGCAGCAAAATGCTGACCTACCTTCAGATTCTGAAAAGTAATCTAATATCTCCTTATCCAGACCATCAGACCTTTGACTGAGCTGGAAAAACATTTTTAAAAATAGTCTAGGCTCTATGAATAAGGAAGAAGATAACAGATAACACATGAATTTTCAGCTTGTGTACAAGCACACCAGTGAGAATGCATGGTGAAAAATGTGAAAGGAAAAGGAAAGAGGTGACCCAGCCATCCTCACCCCCATACAAATGTAGACACATTTATCATCTACCTTCATTTACCAGCTTTGAGAAATGGCTAGACCAAGAAAGACTGCCTCTGAAAGCCTTGTTTCTCTGCACATGTGCTTAAAAGAAATTTAAAACAAACAAAACCACCACCACTAATAAAATAAACAGATCAATTTATATCCTCAGCTAAAGTACATCAGAATCAGTAACATACACCCAATAATTACATCACTCAGTAGTTCCAGGCACAAATTAACCTCTCTTTGATTGCAGAAAAAAGTACTTTCTGCGTCCTTTGTTACCGAGTCACACACATTCAACAAAGAGTACGCATTTTCCTTGGTCTTTTTTTTGCTGCCAACATTCCTATGGAAGCTTTTGTTGTTGCTTTTCACATTCTTCACCAGTCACAACTGCCAGCTGAGCTCTGGCTTCCCCATATATTCATCACACAGAGGCAACATGTCCATGTAGATCTTGGGCAACCCATCCCTATTCCCACCTTCTGTTCACTTGCATTTTGCTTTCCAGTTCACACAGGTGAACTCAACCATACTGGCCTCCTGCCACATCTGCTCAACATCTTCTAACTTGATGAGGATCACATTGACCTTGTTTACATCTGCATTACAATTTCCCACTTTGTTCATTAGTTTCAGCCTTCTCTTTTTGCATTCAGCATCTCATACCCCAAACTCTTTCTCTCCATTTTCTCTTCAACTTCTGTGTCTTTGTATGCTTCCATGCTAAAGCATACAACTTCCAAGAAGTTTTATCTTGGTACCTTTGCTTACATTACATATTGAAAGGCATTCTTAAACATATCTAAAACCAATTGTCATTACAATCAAGTCTCTCCAAGTCGGGATTGTAATAAATGTTTCAAAGGCAAAAAAGAGGCATGAGGAAAGGCATGAAGAAAGGATAAAAGCAAATGCTAGCAGACACCACTATAGAAGAGGGTTGTCACTGGGGAAAAAATATTTTATAATGTCTTTTTTATGCTTACTTTTCAAAATAGAATCACCCTAAACAGTGTCTAGGTTAAAATTAAATATAATTGAACACATTTTTTTAAAATGTTCATGTCCAAAAATTTTAGTTAAGGTTTTCACAACCACAAAGAACAAGGTCCTCAGCAGCAAAAAAATCCAAAAGCCACATTTCAGTTTCTTCCACTGGGAGACAGTCCCATGAAATCCTGAATTCAGGAAGTTTATCACCTTAGAAGTCATCAAGGAATCCTTAATGTTTGCTACAGAAGGTAAGAAATGTAAGAGTTACCCACAGGAAATACTTGACACCCACCTACCTCTAATACTTCATCTGGAAAACATAAGTGAAAATGTATAATTACATGAAATGAACTTCAGCCTACTTTCAAAACTTTCCAGAAGACACTTATGTCATCAGCAGTCTTCATTACATAGGAGAGAAAATAAACCTGAAGAAAACACAGCCACTGTTGCACATATCAGAGTAGTTTTGTGGATAGTGATATATTGGTATGTTTTTATCTATTGTATTTTGTATATTATTGTATATAAAATGATATTTTATACTATTTGATCTGATTCAAGACTATGCTTTCTGTTTTTACTTCACTGCTGTATTGAGATTAAATATAAGAAGGTATTTTACAAATACTTATACTCCAGAGATAGCTATTTAGGTTCTATTTACCTAAAAGGAAATACAAAGATTTCCTACAGAAAGTTAGTATCAGCTTCCTGCATATTTAATGAAAGATAGGGCAAAGACAGTTGAAATTATTCTCTCTTATGAATTTAAAATGAATGATGAATCTTTTATGTTCAGTCTTACAGTTCTAAAAATCTTGAAATAGGGGGGCAATATAAAGCAAGCAATTCAGAATCCATTCACAGCCTTCTACACACACACGGATACTCCAAATGCTCTATTGTGAACTGGCCTTTTTTTCCCTTTTTTTTTTTTTTTTAATTCTAAGTAAAAAACCCCACAGTGATCAGAGGAATGGAGGAGGAACTACAAGAACTCAGCCTGCTTCTCCCAGCAAAAATAGCTTCAAATGGATACTATTTCCCTCAAGATGCAAATCAAGGATATGAACAGTGAAAGGGAACAGAGCTATTTATGGTTAAGCCAATGCTGGCACACGATCAAATGAATATAAATCAGCTAAGAATAAATCTATGTCATAAAATCCAACAAACAAAAAGAAGAGCAGAAAGGTCCTGAAAGACCTTCCTATGAGAGATAACATATCTCACAAACTTACTAGTTTCAGGGGAGGGCATCTGACTGATCTCCAAAATGAACTGACATAATCACTGGCTGATTGGGTTCAATACACTAACAGTACTTTTCCCGTTGTGCTTGGATCAGGCACTGCATTGGGATTTAAGAGCTCTCCTAGGTCCTTTTCAGGAAAAAAACCCATCCATTTTAAATCCTCATAACTTCTCTTTAAAGTAGGGTAAGAGAAACAAATAGTTTTAAAGCTCATTCACAGTTTAATATAAGTATGAAGCAAAATATATCTCACAAGAATTTTCAAATTAATTTCAAAGCACAAACCACTTCTTTCTAAACACTTGTTTAAAAGAAGATACAGGATTGCAGGAAGGCATACTCACCACTTTCCATCTTTCTTTGACCAATATTCCCACACTGAGGATATCAGGCTGATCCCCTCCTCCACTCATTGCAACCTCCTGAGGTGATGGAGCTGCTATGCAAAGTCTGCGTCAGTAGAAACCATCCAGATCCCAGGAATGGCTTCCATTTAACCAGTCACTGCAGAAACAGAGCAGAACATGGGATCTCAGTGGTTTAACAGAATAACAAGAAATACAGCAAAAATTGTGTATCTCACCCAGCACCTTAACTAGTTTTTGTATCCCACAGTGACTAACGTTGAAATTGTAGTTAAATAGTTTCCAGTACAGAAAAACATTCAAGGATATTCTTCCCTAATTTTTAACTTGCTTTCTCTCAAAGACCAATCTCAATATAGAACTAATGAACTTAAACGTTTTCAGAAGTATATTCCACAAGCAGTTTCAAATTGCTGCAAGGCATAATTACATTTAAATTTCATTTTAATAATCCCTTTTGAAATTAATTAATAACTTACTAAACAATTGTTTAATTAATTAATAGTAATATATAACAATATTTAAATAATATTAACCAAAAATTACAATGTTAAAAATAGATACTTAAATTTCAGTTGCACTGCATACAGATTACTTCACATTTTACAATGTGTTTCACATAGCTAGGGTTATTTCTGATTAAATACATCTAAAGTACAACTATGTCAGGCTATAAACAGCTGTCTTTGGTAGGGAAAAAATCCTGTCTTTGGTAATTTTGACCATTTATTTTTTTTTAATTTTCTGGTTTTAGCAATCATTACTGAATTGGATTATAGATAGTATAGAAAACTGTACATTGAAGATTAATATATTTGTAATGGCTCCCATCAGCAACTACTACAACCAATTAAAAGCTAATTTCAATTATTTGAGCTTTTCTAGAACTGTGCTTATTGTTACACTGGTGTAATTACACAAATGTGACTCTTTGTATAAGTGCTCTTATCCAAAGACAATACTCTTCAAAAAGTATATTTGTTTTAGGTTATTTCTATGGCTTTCAAAATAGCATAACTGCAAGTGAACAATGCTTTCCTCCCTGAACCAACACACAAACAATATGCAAAATTAGTAAAACCATTCTCATTTAAATCAGCAGTATGGCCTTCCACGTGGCTAAATGTCAATCTTACTACTGGGACTAAATTATGCTTTTTAAATAAACATTGCTGCTTTAACAACCTGGCTTTTTTAGGACAAACATTTTTTTTGACACAACAGTAACTATTTTTTTTCATGTTCCTTCATATTTCTTTTTCAAATTATATTTATGCCTTTTTTGTCTCAATTGGACATTATGACAGTTGAACCAACTCCAGATAAAACAGACCCCTCTGGGGAAATATTAATTTGGATTAGCTGAGGATCTAAATTTACACCCAATGAGAGTGGATTACATGCTTGTAAAGGAGTGTTCATTCAGAACACATAGCCAAAATTGGTTTAATTCAAACAAATGAAGGGAAAACAAATTAAGATTATGTATTCTGAGTAACAGCATCCATCTGGCAATTTAATCAGGTTGAACTAAACGAATTCAAATTCTACCGGTGATAGTAAATTCTCCCCTGCAGATAAGGTCAAAATTCTAAAAAGAACTAGTGCCATTTATGTGAACCCCTTAACATTACTAACCACTGACCAAACTTACTGTCCTTTCTAACACAATTATCATGACACAGTCAGGAACAAAGACAAAACAAAAACCCACTAATGAGGGGGAAAAGGTCTATTTCCAAAATTACATGCTTAAAGCACATACCATGGCTTTTCCCCTAAATCAAATGTTTACTTCTCTTTCCACTACCTGCCAGTTACATTGAAGCATGGGCTGGTCTTCAGAAATTGTTACCTCTATATTGGAACTTCAAGAGGGTTTATTTTTTCCTGATATTTGCTTAAAACAAGTAATGGTGAAACTATTCACCTCACCAGAGCAAAATCTAAAATTGCAAGTAAGATTTTTTCAGAAGCTTTCAAACATGAGCAAAAGTCATCACCTGTAAGAAAAGTAGATGTTTTATTAAATCAAAAATACCACAGTTCAGAGTTTTTTGTTAGTACTCCTATCAGCCTTTACCTGATTCCCGATTTGATACTTAACTTTTTTTAAATACATTTAACAATACACTTACAATTTATAGTCACAACTCTGAGAAGTATTTCTGAGAGCCATTCATTTATTTTAATTATTTCATTGATACACTAATTCCTTGTTAAATGTCTTGTCATCCTAGATCATTACAAAGCCACAATATCTCTATTCTCTATCATCAAAACCAGGTATTCAAAGCAATAAAACACCAGGACCCACTGAACTGTCATGCATGGGAGGTAAAGTTCTCTCCTGAGCCCCTGAAGACAAGGCGCTACGCTCCTCCTGCCTTAATACTGAACTGCAAGCATTACAAACATGTTCAAGTCAATTTGAAGAATCCTGGTTTTCTCAAGACTTCAAGTAAAGCAGGAGAATGATTCATTGACAAGTTTCAAGGCCAGAAGGCTTGAAATTTGTCCAAATCTTGACCTGATCAGGCTACTTCATAACTTCAGTCCCTCTCAGTGAATTACCTACCTTACTCTTAATATGTAAGACTCCAAATGTTCTTCACCACTAACATGTTCCAGTATGGGGTTTTTTCCATCACAATAAGCATAACTTGCTTTGTTTCAAGGTTTAATATGTTTAATTTTGACTTTTTACCATGCAACTTGGTTACAGTTTTGGTAACCAAATTCCATTTCCAGTAATTTCACTTCATTTAAACACCTAAACATACTTCTTTTAAAACTTCCTGTAAATTAATACATTTAGCTTTAAGCCTTCCTTCACAACCATGAGTCTTTCATACAGTCCTCTTTCAAAACCCCTCTCCTTGCTCCATTCTTCTCATGGTATGGACAGCAACATTGAGTCAAACATGCACACTGAACTGGACTATCATACCAAATCCTAATATAAAGGAAAGAGTTTTTCTCATTATTTCTTTGTGATAGAAGTCTTATTTAAGTCTGAAAATGCTTCATACTTTTGCTAAACCACAACTTTATCAGATGCTTATACACCTCCATCCTTACACTCAGGCATTGCTACAAGAATATGGTTTTTAAAGATCTTATTCACAGTCTGATCTAGGCAGAGTTTCATTGCTCTGATGTGTTCTCTAATGGTCTCAACACCATATAATTTGCAAATCTGTTAATTATGGATGTACTGCAGCAGAAAAATATATTCCTTACCTAATAACAGATAACATGTATTCTATAAGGTGCAATTTAGGTTACAATCACCTTCCTCAAATTTATAAAGAAAAAGACATTATTAGAGATTACTACATTTAAAGAACTTTTGGACAGATATAAAAATGCATTCTTTGCAGGTGGTTCTCAAGGCAAGATTGGGACTGAAATTTCTCTGCATTTGGAAGGTTTTGAATTCAGACTGTTTGACCCATTCCAAATTTCACAGACTAATTAAAGACTCATAAAAGTAAATACAGTTGCATTTGTATTACTGAAATACATTGTTTTCAGCATACTTCTTTAACAAACTACAATGCTGTTAACAATTTAAGAAAACTCCAGCACGTTCTGTATTCTACTGAAGCAGATGAATAATTAATAATTAACACAGTTAAGGTGCAAGCTTTCCCTTACTCATTCAGCAGATGAATCCTTTAGCACTGCAGTTTAGGTGGCAGTAAGGTTATTTTCAGCACAAGAAACATGCCTTTATAATTCTCCTGAAAAAGTAACAGCCACTCTAATAGCAATATATCTCATAAAATTCTGTTTTCTTATCAGAGGAGTTTATCACTTCAGAGGAACTTTTCAAAATAACACAACTACAATTAAAGACAATTAGCCCTCTGTCAAATTTATTACCATATGACAGGTCATAGAGTAACTAGGACAACACAATGAGGATAGACTGTTCCATTACATAAGCCTTTGCTGGGAACTGATTACAGTATAAAACAAGAACAGCTAAAGGAGCACTAGAGCTGATATCCAGAATACCATACAAACAAACATCCATTATTTAAAACCCTTCTATCCACTTTAACTGATTTTAACTACACATGAGCCCTGCAAAAGATGAATTTACTCCATCCAAGTACACTAAGAGGTTAGATGGCATGAGAAAACAACAGTGCAATATTTCCAGGAAAAAAGGCAATCCTTTTATGTAATTTGTGTGCATGTATATGATTCCCTTAGACACAGCCTAAACTGAAGCCAACCTCTGCTTATCAGCCTTTATAGATGTTTAAATTCAGACCTGAGTTTGAGAAAGTAGCACAAGACAATTTTGGCTGAATAGAGGTACTGTGAGTTCCAGGTCAAAGCAAGGGAGCACAGAGGATTACTTCTGTTCTATAGAAAGTAATACATGTCCTGTTGCCTCCACTATGGAACAGTATCATCCTTTTACTATTAGGAATTCTCTGAGCATATTAGGAGCTCTACCTGCCTGCCTTCAGCTCATTTAAAAAACTAGTAAATTAACTGGCATCTATCTAAGATGGTTTCCTCTCTGTATTTTCTATTTTTAAGCAGAACTTAAAGAACAAACAAAAATTTAAAAGGGCAGCATAAAGAAAAAATCAGGGCAGGAAATGTTCAAAGGTCCTAATTTCACCATATTTACAGTAAAGCCCACTGTCTTAGAAAGGCTAAGAACGTGTTCAAATTGTTAATTCTACAGATAGAAATTATTTAAATGCATTTATTTGAACATCCAAACTAGAAAGCTATTCTACACTTAAACTTGAATATTTTCTAAATACATCCATTAAAAGCTGGTGTTTTGAAATTCATCATTCACCACATCAGTGAGAAACTGAATGTAGGACCATAGGATTTAAATTTCCAACTGTACTGATTGTGAAGAAAATATTTTTAAAAATTCAACACAGTACCAGTATCATTTTAGGTTTTCCTTTCTCAAACACTTGGGTGCCAAAAAGACTCATCACCACTTGCAAATTCCAGGTGTGAAAAGCTCCCAACTGTCTTGTGTGCTATTGCCAAAGAGTCTGTATTTCCTTCTGGCAACTTCTGCAGTTGTTATTACAAAGGTAGCGATATTTTCTCAGTTTGAAGACAGAGGTAAAAATACAACATTTAGTTTCAAGTTTTATTTTAAAAAGACATATATTTCAAGGTACCACACTATTTTCGTTTTGCAGGAGAATTCAGTACCAAAATATTATGAAAACCCAAGTAAGGCAAAGTTTATTAAAGGAGCATATTATCTTTCACTAATTCACATAGCAAAACCATACAAGCTTTAGGCACACAAAACCCTCTTCAAGTCCAAAATACAATTTGCAACTTGAAAATTAAATTGTACTTAAAAGCATTTGCACTGAAGTGTACTTCAGTGTTTCTTGATCAGACCAACTGAGATAAAGAGTACTCTATATCTTGCCATAGAAAAAGGAAAGCATCTCTATGAGCGTGACAGGGAGAGATATATCAGAGAAATAGAATGTAATTTATTACCCACAGAAAAAACAGAAAATTTTGGTCAGGGAAGAATTAGAATGAGTCATATATCAAAAACTCTATTTAATCCATGACATTTTTACCATGGTATTTTTCAGATGCATGAGTTAATTTCCTAATTTGATCTGTCCCACTAGAGTGCAAAGGCTTATGTCAGAAAAAAAAGAATGGAAGTTGGCTGTAGGGAACAGGAAAAAGCTGGAGAACTGTGTTGCTTTCAACTGAAACCAATTGTTGAACTTCAACCTCAGGTGCAGAACCTTTAATACTAAAGTGGAAACCTAACCCTTGGGGAAGTGCAATTCATTCTCAATTTTTTTCCACAACACCGAGTGAGTTCCAAATCAAAAAGAGGATTGTGAAACCTTGTTAATTACTCAAAAATTAATTTTTAAAGCACCCCTTGTTTCAAAAAAAGAAAAAAACCAAAAAAACCCAAAACTGTATTTCTGTATTTCTGTGTCTTAGATTCACTAGAACCATGGATTTTCTTTAATTTTTTTTTTTACTTATCAAGCCTTCTTCAAAGAAACTTGAAAATGGAAAGTCAGTTCTGCAATTACCCTAATTATACAAGGTTTTACAATAATAATTTTTCAAGATCCTAGGAAAATTTTAATTGTGGGAAAGTTGGTAGTGAAGTGTGGATTTGAACAAAGACTGCTGAATCAAACAATTAAGATATTTTAAACAGTGGCACAGTGTTACAATATCAAACTACTTATAGTCTGGATTTATCAGCAAAATTAAAATCTATTCTTCTAGTTTTCTTTAAATGTTGGAATAGTAAGTTATAGTCTTAGGATAAATTCAGAATATTATTAGCTCACCACTTATATTCCAAGGAATAATTTAAATTGATCTTTTAGGATGCTCCAAACTATTGACCTTTGGACTAGTACTGTCTATTTATATTATTTCATAAATCCATTTTCTCAACAAGAAAAAACATAAATGCCCAGCACACACATACAACACACAACTAGAAGAGACAAGAAGGCAAGCAATACACTGCTCTGAAGAACTTCCAAAGCCTATGAAACTTTTCAGAGTAGATTCACAGCAGTTTACAGAGGAAAGGAGCTGCTGCTAAGGACTATGCAAGAATGATGTAAGGGCATATACATAGTTAAATGCTTAATCCAAACAAGTAAAGTTCAGGGCAAACTCTAATTATAAATGGGAATAAGACCTACCTTTTCTGAAAATACAAGAAAATTGGCAGAGAAACTTTGGTGAGACGTTCAGACGGATGGCATGTGAATAGCAAAATGTGTCTGCACTGATGGCATTCAAGTGATCAACAGGGCTGCCAGCGGCACAGAAGCAGCCCAGCTGGCAGCCACACGACTGCTCTCACAGCATTGTGCTCAGGCTGCAGCACCAGCCATGAAGTGACCTGGACCTCAGTAAAAAACCTGAGAATTCTCTTGATATATCAGCGGATAAAGCACATCACAAAAATACGGTGAGTGAGGCCTGACAGCTTGCTAAGCAGAACAGGAAAAAGAACAGAGGAAAAGATCTTTTTTCAGTCTGTAATATCTGATCTCTTAGCACTCTTATCTTTAGGGCACATAACTAAATCTGCTGCAGTATTGTGATAAAGAGAGGGCACTGCCTGTGAATACACAGGTATTCCATCTCCTTAAATACAGGTCTTAAATAAAGCCCTATTTTTTGCTGATGTGTGAAATGAGGACAGCAACTACTACATGAAGCAGGATGACTCCAAAAGAGCCTAGCTGACAGGAAGATGGAACATGAGGGAGTCCACATAGTGCAGGACATCTACCAAACTCTAATAGGCCTCCTCAATGAGGGGAATGTACACCCATCCTGCCACATAGCACAGCAATCCCTGAAAGAGTTAAGGAGGAAAGACACACCATCACATTACAGTTTATACAGGAAACACCTCAGTTGCTCAAGGGGGATTGTACTTTTCAGCAGCATATCAAGAATGCTAAAAACGTCAGGCACAAAGAGAAGATGAAAAACCACAGCAACACTCATGCCAAGACCAATTCAGCACTGCTGTCAACACTCCTAGCACCAGAGGGTAGGGCACAGCCACATCAGTGGGTCCTTATGCACTGCCAAATAACAGGAGAGGTGGGAAATGGCTTGGTGCCCAGCTCTGGTGAAGGAAGGTGGCACTAAGGCAGGTGAATAAACATATGATATACTGCCAGCAGAGCAGCACAAGTTACTACTGTATCTTCAGTTTGGTATGGCTGTAGAGAGGTTCTTTACAGTTCCAGGAAGTCTCTCTTGTTCACAGAATACTCCACAATAATCACATGGGTCCAAGCAACATCAAATCTACAAGTACAATACACAACAACCAAGAAGATGGGTATATCTCATCTAAGACTGTCTAACTAGTTTGTCCCTAAAAAAATATTGGTGCTGGAAACTATAAAGGTACAGGAGCTTCAGTCAACAATGTGGCTTGGCCAGAGTAAGCATTTGTTTTATAGCTGCAGTTGACGGTGGCTTCAAGCACCAGTGACTGAAACTTGAGCTCCTAATCCAAGGTCCTTCAAGGTTTGAAATGGAAGACAGATATTAAAGAATCAAAATGGCACTTTGGCAAAGGTATTTGAAGTTGGGACAAGTCCAAAAATATCAACTTAATTTGCAGCAGAAAAAAATAGGTTAGACAGGAGAAAAGCAGATAGTGTGGACAGCTAATCAGAAGAGGAGAAAAACTGCATAAGACTAAAGATCCACCTAGTCCAATCTTCTGTCCCTGACTATTGCCAGCAGCTGATGTCTAGGGAAAAATACAAGGACACAGAAAGCATATGATCACCCTTGCCAGAATATTTTCTGGGGATATAGCAAGCTGGGACACAAAAACGGAGCCAAAGATGGTATTTAAGATTTTTTTTGTCTCCAAGTCCATCAGAACCTTTCTGAACCATGAAAACTTTACCACCCATAACACTCATAAAGCAAATTGTAACCTAAATCCATGCTGTGGCAAGCACATCTTTGTTTCCAATTTGTCTTCTGCTAGTTACATTTGAGGTTCATTAACCCTTGTACAGGAAGGCAGTGCATAGTTGCTCCCTGTTCACCTTTCCTTCCTACACAGGGAATACATCTCTACCATATGCTGTCCTCATCTTCCTCTTCAACTATTTGGTAGTTCACTGATTTTGATCATCACCTGTGTGTTTTTTTCCAGTTCTACTACATTCCCTCTGAGATGTGGAGACCAGCATTGTTCATAAGCACTAGCCTGATATTTTCACAGAACCTACAAGACCACATTCAAAAGAAGTAAGTTTATCATTGTACATTTTAAAATCATTTATCCTATGCAAACTGCCTTGTAATTTTCATTCATCATTACCTCAGAGTAGCAAGGTCTTTCTCCAGTTCTTCCATCTTCATCTTTGCTAATTTTAATAGCCTTGTATCACCAGACTATGTAATTTCAGTATTTGCATCTTGCTAAATCATCTGTAAATATATAGTACAGCACAGAGAGCTACCCTTTTTAGGCTGATGAGCTATCGTTTATTAAGATCAATATTTTCACTCAGATTCCATTAAAAAATATTTTTGCACAAAGTGTTCACATATAGAAAACCTGACTCATCTTCTTCCATCTGGATCATTAACAGCTCTGCTTTCAAATTTGTAATGGATTCCTTGGGTATCTAAACACAATGCTCCCTCAAAAGGAGCCAGACCGGATGGGACCTTGAACAACCTGGCAACCATGGCAGGCGTTGGATCTAGACGATCTTTAAAGTTCCAATCCAAACTATTAAAGGAACAATTGAGAGAAACTGCTGGGTGACTTCATGGTATTGTATGACCAGGAGATAAAATGATAAAGGAGGTTCTATGTCTGTACACAAAAAATTAAGTGTATCAGAAAAATAATAACTGTTATTATTAAACACATGAACATATCCTAAGTGTTCATTAAGCACATGAGAAACTATTAGCAATCAAGAATAGGATCTTGTTACTATGATATACAATAAGAAAAGATGGCAACTCAATCCTGAATAGCAGTCAAAAAAACCCCATCAAATCTTAGGAATTCAGACAAAGTAGACAACAACACGAAGATCATGTATATATCCATGGTTCACTAATGACAATTTTTTTCAAGGGATGATGGGAAGCAGAGAGGGGTACTTGACAGAGGTCTACAACATCATTAGGGACTTAGAGAAGTTGGCTAGGAATCAGCTATTTATGATGTTATTTAATAAAGGAACAAAAAAAAAAATCAAAATAGGTCAGCAGAAGCCAGACTCAGAGCAAACTAATCCGTGCAGTGTATTGCCAAAGGATACTGTGAATACTAGAAGTTTATAATGGTTCAAGTGAACAAAAATCAACTACATGAAAAAGAAAATTACTGTGGGTTGCTGAAAATACATGTTAAGTATATGTAGTGCAAGAAGTCCCTTACTAAAAAAATGGAAAAGAACTAGAGGGAAGTATATTATCTGCGGTTTGGTATTTTTCCTTAGGCATCAACATATGACCATTGTTGAATATAGAGCTTTACTCCAGAATTTTACATTCATACATTATGTTTGGGAAGATGGAGAAAGGACAGAGAAATTATGCTCCCAGTTACAACATAAATTCAAATTATTTGAACTGATGTGATGCAAGTCAAAATCTTGTGCATAATTTTCTGTCAGTTACTTGAAAGAAGCTACCACCCTAAAACTGTTGACTAGCTAGCTGTTGTGGGAATGACATCATAAAGCAAACCAATTCAACTCAAGTAAACTTTTCTGGCACTTATGCAATGTTATTTTGAAAAAAAGAAAAATATAAACAGCCAGCAACTCCAAATACCATTTGTTCTATCACTTCAATTTCTATGTTACATGTGTTGTCCCTTCCACTTTATGTTAGGTTAGTGTTGTCTCAGGGTTTCCATACGGATTTTCTTCCCTGTACCTAACTTCAGAAAAGACTTGGAAATGCCTCTAGTCTTTATACTCAATTTGATAGCTTGAATGCAGAGAACCAATATATTAATACACATTTCCTAACCTCAAGACTATGTCCATGTTAATAAAATTGGCGCAGATACCCAGAGTCAGATTTTTGACAGAATACATTTTAAATCACTTACAGGTAGATACAGCAATGTTACAGTTCAAATAGAAAGAAAACTTTAATGTAAAAACTGGTTGTTACTTCTGGCAGCTGCAAAACATGACAGCGATTTTTATATAGGTGACAGGACAAAAATTTTAGACTGCTAAATGTCTAAGCATCAAGAGAAACAAAGGTATAAAAACCCACAACAAATGTGATTTTTGTATCTACTTTGCTACTTCAGAGAATTCTTAATATTTTATTTAACTTACAAATAAAAATTCTAAATCTCTTACAAGCAGTCATAAACAATTGCTGTAAAAGAACTGGAAAGACTTATGACTCTCTTTCCACAAATAAGTTACTATGTAAAACTGATTTAAAAAAGGACAAGAATTCCCATAATATTGTTGCCACTTGATACAATATGCACATCTCTTAACATTCTTCTCACTTTTTAAAATAGTTTTGATTGGATATTCCTCAAAATAATTTCATAAGGACTCTCTGAATTCTAACTAAATTCTAATATTTTCTACCTTTCCCATAGAAAACACAGTAGAGGCAAATTCTTACTACATCCAATACCATGGAAGCTTTCTTTGTTCTGGATTAAGGCATTTTTTCCCTAATTTCATTCAGCACATACACACTTATTTATGATCTGGCACTAATTGTGTACAAGAAAGTATTGTACAAAGATTTCTACATTGCTTGCTAGAGATCGCACACTTTTAGTGACACAGAACTTCTTTCTCCAAGGGGATTAGGTTTTTACCAAATCATTAAATATTTAAAACCATACAAGACCCTACAGCATGCAGAAAAAAAAAAAAAACAGGGCAAAAGTATGCTTTTTAATCCATTTGTTGGTCACTATCAGTTGTCAAGGCTGACAAAAGGACAATCTCTTCCTGGAAATTTTGTTGAGTTGGTAGCTGGTGATGGAAACAAAAGAGACTCAAGTTTCAGGTGCATTTTCAGAAGTTTAATTTAAGTGTTGATGGCTGCAGTATGGAATTGCAAAAAGTGGTTTTAATTTGCTTCCATCCAATAGCTTTGCTTCAGTCTGGCAGCTAGTAAATAAGATTTCAGTAACCACAAGCAATTGTTCAATAATAATTTTAAAGCTGAAAATTCAAAAAAAAAAAGTATGTGAGAGGCTTACATTTACTTCTAAGAGAAAAAAGCGCTCACGAATAGAGCAATAGTCATACTCTCAGAATATTAAAATAGTTCAACCAACCAGTTAGAGATTTCTTTTTTGTATGTGTGTGAACTAAAATTGCAATGCATATGGTGATGAATAAGAAATGAAGCAAGTTTATCAAAACATGACAAGGATTTAAAAAAACACAATTCATGGAAATTACTTCCTGTCACCATGTTTAGATTATAACACACAATTCACATACATGAAGCCTAAATAAATAAACTAATTCTCTCTTTTTGCCTTTAATACATCTACCGTTGCCTTTTTCAGGTTCCCTTAGGTTTCAGTTCTGATGCTCTGCTCCAGTCTTTTGACCTCATGCTACACAGAATAGCAGCCATGTCAATAAATCCCAGCTCTTGCCATGCAGGCTGCACAGCAGAAGAGCATCCAAACCTCTCACCAGAAAGGGCTTGAGGAAAAGGAATTAAATGGGAAAAGGGGAGAAGGAGGAAGATTCAATAATTTAAACCAGTGCTATCACTGATCACTTTTCAATATTTAAAAAAAAATAAAAAAGAGAAGGCGATGTGGACAAAAAGACAGGACACAGGAATTTGTGGGTCATGGAGGAAAAAAAGAAACTAATACCTGCAATAAGCTGGAAGTTCTTTATATATGTTAAGTGTTACTTTCCAGATTCATCTTTGGAGGCTGTTTAATAGGAAAGATTCTCTTGAGGTGCTTTGTGAAAATTGATAAGCTACAGGTAGAATGTTTTTTGTCTTTTATACACTGTCTGAAAATTCACCATAGCGCACGGTGATTGCTTATAGAAATGCATTGGCAAAGGTTTATATTCCTTGATTGTGGATGGTAGAGGTGCATTTGGCATAATTTGGACGGCAAAGAATCTTGTCCTGATGACAAATTTAGCATGACCGAAGATTTTAAAAAGCCAGAAGTTGTGGCTCAGGGAAAACTTTCAAAGTAGAGTGGGTTTTTTCAGATATAAGTAGCAAAGCCATATAGGTTAACTGTGCAAGTGCCAGCGATATGAGAAAACGAGACGCTCCTGTCAGCGGCAGCCCTCTTTGAGTAGCGAAGCAATGAAGCTCTTGCCGGCTGCCCGGGTGGCTCTGGGAAGCACGGGCACCCCAGGCCGGGCGGCTCAGCACCCTGGCCAGCTCCGGCCGAGAGCCCGCACGGCCCCGAGCCCCGCCGCCACGACGCTGCGCCCTCCAGCCCACCACAAATACTAGTGACGTGCTACTAGGTGGGACAGGTCGAGAAGGAGGCATTTGAGTAACTTGTATTTTAATAAAAATTTTCAAGGAGATCTCTGATTTAAAAGTTCCTGAAACATAGAACACTCCGGAAGATAACTGGTAAGTTGTAACTGTTACAGTTTGGAAAGGATAAATGAAACCACTTTGGTAACTATGGACCATCAGCTCGACATGAATTCCAGACAAAGGACTCAAATAAAACACTATAACTACGGCCATTCAATTAAGCTCCCCTTCCTATCAAACTTTTTACTATGGCATTATGAGTTTGGCCTATAAGGTTAATAGTTATTATGGCACTTGTACTTCTGTAAGACACCTAAGTTTATATCCCACAGTACAGTCTCTTTCTGCCAGAAAATCAATAGATCATACATTAAATAATAGATCCCAAAATATAAGTTAACTGAACAAATATCTCTCTAATTAATCCCACAGAAATCCATTTGTTACTTAATACTGAAACCTTTTTACTCAGGAAAAAAATTATGAAGTTTGTAGTTGATACTGAGATCAGGAAGCGATAAAGGACAAATGGCATCAACAGGTTACACAGAGAGCAATCAGACTACACACGTGCCAACTTAGATAAAGGAAGACAGTATCCATCAAGGACCAAAAAATAATTGGAAACATCACCTAACGTAATGCAGTAATCAGTTACTTCTGATATATGCATTTGCTGGAGTACTAAAGTTACAACAACTATGGATGAATAGGTAAATAAATACTATGAGAGATCATAATACCTCTCTATCTGCTCATTGAAGGATTGCTGCTAGAATATTATATCCAGTTCTGGTGTTCAAAATTAAGAAGCTCAGTTCCTTCAGATTATCTAATTGAAATTGCTTTAGTCAAGGAAATTGCAAAAGATCTTCATTTTGACACACAAATCATACAAGTAAAAGGCTGAATCTTTAGATTCCTTAAATGCATACAAATATCTCCAAGATCATTAATTTTCATTAATACTCTACTAATAGAATACTTCCTTAACTCTTTCAGTGGATTCCTCATTACTGAAAATCCTTAAAAGATAACACAATGATTTTCCACACTGTATGCTCTTACTCAACTACTGCTAGCACACATAATTCAGGGAAGTCCTAGGGAAGCTGGTTTTACATGGAAAGTTAGCCTCAATGATCACAATTCCCTTGGTCTTCACACAGTCAGAGATAAGTGATAAGGCTTTTGTCTTTGAAAGTTAATTATACAAGCATATTTCATTAAGAAAATGCAATTATCCTAGGCATATTTAGTTTGCTGGAATTGTCTTAAGTTCAGAAAAAACATTCCAGGAATCAGTTGAAAAAATAAAACATGGCAGAACAATGAGGCATGAAAATCAGTAAGTTTATGAATTACAAACATGGGAGTCAAGAGACTCTCAAAAGTTGCAAGAATTTCCTACACATCAGAAGACTGACAAGTGTAAGATCAGATTTTAACTATCTTCCAAACAAATGAACAATTATTCCTAAAAACAAAAGAGCAAAGCTTCTCAGAAACCTTTATAGGTTTTCATTTTATCCCTTACTTAAATAATAAAAAGCATTGCATAACAGTGTTACATGTTTTAGGAAATATTGGCTGTATATAAATAAAGACATGCAATTCCAAATCTCTCCAAATTAAAGCCTAGGCTACAAAAAATAATCCTGCATTGTACTGTTGACCTACAATCTGCCATATTTGTATGTTTTGAATGTTTGAACACGGGATCTATACAAATAATTTGTCTAAAACTAGAAGTTTTACTTCAGATTGACTGAGGAGTTTTCATTTGTAGATGGCAAAGTGTAATAACCCTACACTGATAACAGTATTCTCTAAGTTCTTGAGTTTACGTAAAGGAAATACAATTATATCAACACAAGTTGTAAATTTTTTCTTTTTTTTCTTTTTAACACCAACAGTCTTTACATTTGCTTGGAGCATATTCAGTTTTAAACTGTGGCGAGATACTTCTGTGTTTTGAAATTATTATTTAAAAAACAACTAATTTGTACTCTATGCTAGAAGAGCATAATTTGGATGCACAATCATACGGCAAGCAGGGTTATGAGATTTCTACTGAAAACATGAAACATTCAATAATATGGGTGAAATCTGTGTTCAGACAGGCTTTATTTTTTCAGAAATACCAGAAGCTAGTTAAGAGTAGTAATAACTACATTCTTATTTATTAAGACCAAGATTCAGCTTTTACATGTTTCAGAGCAAGGAGTATAAATGCACTTTATAATATGTCAACACCAAATATGAGCAACATCTACTGCATGGCTACTCATTTATCAGCCACAGTCCTGATTCAGGACATAAATCAGTTCTGTCCTAGCCTTTACTCCAGGAAAAAGAAATATTTCAGTGAACCATTACATGTTGATGCAGGGTCTCACAATAGAATTGAAGTATTAACTGCCAGTTCCAACAAGCCAGACAAAGTACAGCTGCTCCCTGATTATGAGGGGAAAATTGACTGATCAAGGAAAGATAGATACAGAAGCACTGCCACATGACTGAGGTATCCTAGGTTCAAAATTAATGAAATTTATCAGAGTAACAGGAAGAAATGTCCAGGATGAAATTAGCATCCTGCCCAAATTTCCTTCAAATTAACAGAGAAGAAAGTGCACCATCACCACAAAGCAGCCTTTCACGTAAAATGTTCCTCTTTCTCTTGTGTCCTCCCTTAACTGACAATAGGCAGGAAAACCCATCAGCTGGGCACACAGGCTACAGTAAACGAAGGGATCTGGTTCCTGACTATCTCAGCTGTGCATTCAGAGTAAAGTTGCACATAACAGCATGACCTAGCAAGAGTTACAAACATATATCAGCCAAAAAACAATACAAACAACTCCCTTTACACAATCATTCTCTGCCAAGTTAGTGAGTTGACTCAGTGTAGCCCAGAGATCAATGGACACTAGGCTCAGGCAGAAAACATTATTTTCCACTTAAAAACAGCAGCCAACTGTTAGACTAGTTTAACAATAATGTGCAATTTCATCTGCAGGAGCTAATATTTGAAAAATATTCTTCTATCTATGTACATCCAT
Organism: Cettia cetti; assembly: GCA_013401135.1. Classification (NCBI taxonomy): domain Eukaryota; kingdom Metazoa; phylum Chordata; class Aves; order Passeriformes; family Sylviidae; genus Cettia; species Cettia cetti. The sequence continues at coordinate 81,889 of VZUI01076226.1, forward strand.
AAATAAATAACTATCACTAGACAGTCAATAACAGAGCTTCTTTCCTGCACACATCTTTACTGTGGGAGGGTCATGGTTTGCTGAAGCTGAGGTTTGCTCCTCAGCTTCAGCAACAATTTCTTAGTTCTTGGCTGGTAAAGACAAGACCTGACTGGGTTACTTAGCAAGTTGCTCCCACAAGACTAGCCAATCCTTTCTTCATACTAATCTATCCTGTGATTCTTTCAAGATTTTTCTTTAACCAGATGAATTATTCAACAGGTTTCCTCAGTGGATACACTGTCTTGCTCAAAACTGTAAAACTGTAATTTCACCCAAACCCATCATGTTTATCACAATAATCCCTAGATTTTAGTGAAAAAGCATAAAACGTCACACAGAAAAAGAAGAGTGACCAATGTCAATTCCTCTCCTTCAACTCTCAGAGTACAACCTGACAGTTTGTTCTAGGCTGACTTGACTTAGGGAATTATACTTTGATTTTATTTGTAGACTACTGCAGATGGAAAATCAAAGCATCACATATGAACAGGGCATTCAATTCAATCAAACTCAAGGAATAGCACAGTCATTCTTTGTCTGATACATTTTTTCTATCAGTTGATAATGCCCATTCTAGATCTATGAAGCTCAGTATGCTGATAAATTGAAAGACAAGAAAATAGAGGTTTCAAGGCAGCATATAACTCAAGAATACAAATACATTCTAAAAAGTCACCAGTTTGATGCTGAAAAGTATATTCTATTTACAGATCACTGCCTCCTTTTTTTTTAATTCTTCACCACTGCAAAGCTAGTCATACTTCATATGCTCAGAAGTCACACTGCTTGCCACGAGTGGCATTTGAAGCATTACTATGGCAACAAGTAAACTTGACAGCTACAAGACACATCCAGCTGATACACCACATAACCAAGCAATCTAATTCTTACTATGTTGAACAACATTGTATCAAATAAGTGTTGTTAAAACCCTCACAAAAACGTTAGTACCATGAGGCAGAGCTTGACAGAAGCAACAAATACTATCTAAGAATTATCTGGGAAGTGACAGAGAGCAGAACAAACCCCCTCTCAGAATCAATAAGCAGCTGTTGACTGAAGACAATTCCCAAGTACTAAAAAGACACAAGTTCTGAAAGGCAAGATCTCTCCTAACTGTGGATGAGTCTAGTGGAACAAATTTTGTATAACTTCAGTTGTGAGAGAAGAGTATCAAAAACATAATAAAATTATTTCTATATAAACGGATTGGGATCACACAAAAACTGATTCTGTACATTTTTCCGCTTGTGAGTTTCACATTAAGACCCTGCCCCTGCAACAAATAACAAATCCCTTTGCAACATCCAGATTGAAAAAATAAGGCTACATATTAAAGAGACTTGATATCCTCTACAAGCTCTCAAATGAAGTTCAGCATATTTTCACAGAATCACAGAATCACTGGGTTGGAAGAGACCTCCAACATCATTGAGTCAACCCAGGCCTAACACTTCAACTAAACCATGGCACCAAGTGCCACATCCAAACTTTTTTTAAACACATCCAGCGATGGTGACTCCACCACTTCCCCAGGCAGACCATTCCAATACTTCATTACCCTTTCTGCAAAAAACTTTTGTTCTTCCTTTATACACCACACAGCTTTGTATTGGAAAGAAAACTACTCTCCTCATCAATACCATCAGTGATCTGGCAAACTTCATCCATCTTCAACACTTCCAACTACTACTTGCACTGAAATACAAGTCTAAGTTACATACACACATTTCTCCAAAAGGAAGAGTTAGTGGATAGAGTTCCTCATCAGTGCAATTCTCAATAATTGATTAATCTCTTCAGACGGAAAGCAACGGCATGAATTAACATTTGAGTGATGCAATTCTGTGATAAAACATTCTCAAACACACAAGACAAGAACCACAGAAAAGCATGCCTGAACATAAAAATGAAAACACTTTTAAATTTTTAACAAAAGTTTTGCTAAAAACACTCAAGACTTCCTCAGTTTCTCAATTTTCCCTCCTTTCCTCACTCCTCTCAAATTAAATCTTTTCCTTCTTCCCAAAAAGCTTCTCAAGTTTTCCAAGATTCATCTCCATTAATTGAAAAATAATTTTGAAAAATAACTGATCAAAAGTTATGACTTGTACAAGATCTCAAAAACTGGAAAAGAATTCTCAACCAGATCAAGAGGCAAAGTGTCAGAAGGCCAGAATTTATTGCTTGAATTTTCTACTATTTAGGATTCAAGACTAGTGACCTATTAGCAAGCTCATACAGAGAATGATGGACTATAAATTTAAATGGCTAAGAATGGCATCTCAATTTCATGAGCAGCTTTAAAAAAAAAATCCAAGTTACTAGATTCCCTCAAAAGTACACTATTAAACACCTAGCACTGAAGCAAGGAAAGGGGAGTATTCTGACTCTACAATTTTAATAAATAAATAAAGTTGTAAAGGATAAGTAAAAGACTAGATACTTCCAAAGAAGTTATTATGAAAGTAATAACTATACAATATATAGTTATTAAAATCCACATTAGATTTCTATTGTTTTATTCAATATTTCTAATGAAAAGAGGGAAGTCAACAGTTATTCTGACACTGCATGACAGAGAATACAGTACAAGCATTAAAGCACTCTATTTGTGCATGGTAAGTAGAAAAATGAAACTGCTCCATTTGGTTGTACTCTCGTATCCAACTGAAATAGTTTTTATTTCCACTTCTAAAAATTAACATGTTAAATTCCCATGTAAGTACCCTAGATACTAAACTCTTAAAGAAAAAAAAAAAAAAAAGCCAAGTAAAAGATTTGAAAAAATTTCTTTCACCCTAATCCTAAAACAAGAAGTCAAGTTCATAACAAGAAAATTTTAAACATACATGACCTGTAGCTCTTGAATTCCTTAAGACAAATCTTGTATTTTGGCAATTTTGCATGTTTTAATTCTTGCCCACCAATACTTTAACAATTGGCCCTTCAGACTGATCCACTAGATTCATGGCACATCATGCTGTTCCGTGAGATCAGTCAAAGGAAGCTCAGGTTTCTTGAGGTGAGCGTTTTCACAGAACGAGGGAGTAAGGACAGTGGCTGGTCCATGTACCACAACGCATCCCTGTGGGACCACGATGAATCCTGGTGTCTTGTACTGAAAAGGCAGCTGTTTCTCCTCCCCTCCATCCTAACACAAAGGCTTTGTGTAGTGCTTCCCCAGAGAAAAAGAAACAGACATGGCAAGACACAGGAATACACAGAAACTGTCAATCTCCTTTGTAAAGTACCAATTCATTCCCACTAGATAAACAAGCCCTTACTAAAACAGAAAACACAGTAGTATATTAATATACCATTCACTGCAACTTCACACACTAGACAAATGTTTAACCTTCTGTACATATCTATCTAGCACTGGTGGAAACTATTCATTTAGAAGCCAGCTTTGAACAAGGAAAACCTCGCTCATATCTCTCTTCTGTCATATTCAAAAATCTCCTTGATATAATCAGCCACACTGAGAAAAGCCTCTCTAGAGCTTGTGATGTTAGAAGTATCAGAACCTGCAGTATGCAGCAGCAGTACAGTGACTACACTAAACATAAGCAACGTCACAATATTGCAGCGGCTTGATTTGTTCTTCTCATTCTAACCTCATCCTTCCCAAACAGGAAGTTTAAAAAGATGCTGAGCTTCAAGTAAATAATGGTACATCAGGAATATACTAGAGAAGAACAAAGTATTTTTTAGGGATAATTTGTTCCATCTTCACATTTTTTAAACTGTATCTTGATGCACTGTTTTCAAAATAACTTTTGACAAATGACTATTCATACTAGTGCAGTCAAACTTCCCTATACATAATTTCATTGACAGGCCAAACAAATGTTAACTTGTATACCTCTGGTTTAACAAGCTAAGAAAGTTCTACTACTTTGTTAAACATAATTCACTCTGTAAAGCAAATGAATCATCATCAAGAAAGTATTCAGGATAATATTAACATAAAATTAAAATGTTGGGTATCTTTGTATCATTAATTCATCTAACTAAGACTTTAAAAATATTACCAAAATCAAACAAGAGCAGCAAAATAAGTGCTAATCTTTTGTTTTCTTAGCTAAAATGAACTAACATACCTACAAGCATAGCTAGCATGTGTTCAACAGAGGCATGGTATTAACTACATAAAATGCATTTTAAAAATCTACTCATTTTTTCCAGAACCAGAACACAGAAACTAACTACACACGTTAAGGCTAACAAGATACTTAAATAGAGTGTGATTTATTTTAGGGTTCTCAGCGTTCCTGCAATATAGTTTACTAATTCAGAACATTTAAGCTGAAATTACACTGGTTCTGCACATAGAGTGTAACTAAGAAAGCCACTACAGGCTATTTTGCAATTCATTTTCTATAGCCCTTTCCAGCTTAATTATAAATACGGTAGAAGGTTCTCAAAAGGCTGTGGCATACTCCCAGGTCATTCCTTTGTGTCCATCTCCCTCCACCCCCACGATAATACATCAATATTATCATTATTTGTACTCCCACCCCCACTTACACTAGCAGTTGTTTCCAACTGCTCTGGCTCACACCAGAGGTTACAAACCTCGTAGCGAGCTTTGTCCTCCCATCGCTTTTGCTCTAGAGTGACAACAGAAGCCTAAGGATGCCGCTGCAGCTCCAGAGATCGTCCGTAGACTTGGGAACGAGGTGCTTTCCCTCTTCCTCTTTGTAAAGCTAAAAGTACTCGGAATAACGTATTTTTAACGCCGTTCCACACGCAGTTTGTGTGCTCCCCTGAGCGCCGTGGTGCGCGCACCCGCGGCCTAGCCAGGCATATCTGTATGCACGGATCGATGCAAGTGCCGCTAATGGCTCCAGCACTTAGAGCGCCAGGCGACAGACAGCCCGCTTCCCATCCAGCCGTGCCCACACAGCAGCCGTCACACGCATGCCACAACCCAGAGCTGGAAATATAGACGCAGCTATTTTAAAACAGAGATCTTTCGCCGTCAGAACACGTAAATTTCTGTACCATTTGCCTTCTTGCAGCAAGTGGGAGGGACAAAAAAAAAAAAAAAATCTCGCGCCCATAAATCTGAGTTCTCCGTAGAGGCCGGGGCAGCGGTGACTGCTGCTGGAGCCCGCCAGACCTGCCGACCTTAACTCCACGGAGGGGATCGCCCCGTCCTACCCCACTGGGATAAGCCCTTCCCGGGGCGGGCCGTGGCCCCCGGAGCTCCCGCGCCCGGCAAACTCCCTCTCCCGCGGGGACAGAAACGGCGACGCGGCTCCCACGCAGCAGCCGCTGGGGCCGGGCCGGCGGCCGCCGAAGCCCGTGGGCCGCGCCCCGCCGAGGCGGCCGGAGTGCCCGCGGGCACGGGGCACCGGGGTAACGGCGGCGGCCCCGGCGCAGCACCGCCAATCCTCACCTGGAACGCGGCCGAGGCGGCGGCTTCTCGGAGCGGCGAGGCGAGTCCCGGCGGCGCCCCCGGCCCCAAAGGGGATGGTGTGTGCGGCGCGGGGCGGGGGCTACAGCGGCGCCCCCCGGCCCAGCCTCCGCCCCATGGCGTGCGGCGCGGTCTCTATGGCGACTGCAGAGCCGGGCCGGCCCGCAGGGAGGGGTAACGGCAGCGCGCAGGCGGAGGGCGCTCAGCGGGTCACGGGGCGGCTCGCAGCGCTCCCCACGGGGGTTGAGCCCCTCGCCGCGGCCGCCGCCATCCCTGCGGCAGTGCCGGCCGGAGCCCGGCCGCGCTCGCCCGCGCCGCCGCCCCCGCGCTCGCCCTTCCTCGGCCGCGGCGCCACCGAGCCCGCTGTCCCCCGGGGCACCGCCCACATCCCGTTTCCGGAGCGGTGATTGGGCAGCTGCAGAGATTTCTCACGGGCGATTGGCTTTTCACGCGGTCAATCTGGGTGCCGGGGGCGGGCGCAGCTGGACGCGGCGCTGTGCAGTGCGGGGTTGGTTGAGCCGGCGAGCGCCGGTACAGCCGCGGCCGCCCCCGCGCAGCCCCGGGGCCGAGCTGCGGGATGGGGGCCGGAGTTCCCGCTCCCGACGAGCTTCCGAGGGGCAGCGCCCGTGCGGGGGCTGGCACCGGCCTGGGCGCTCGCCGCCGCAGGGCCGCTGCCGGCGGGAAGCTGGGTTCTCGCTGCGGTGCCACCTCCGCCTCAGCAGCCGGGACCGCGCTGTCCACACCTGGGCGGGCTGCCCGGGGCCCGATGGGCACGGGCTGCTGCCCGGCCGCGGGTGGGGCGAGGGGGCTGAGGAAGGAGAGGCCGGGGCGGGGAGGCGAGTGGCCCCGCGTCGCCGCGGGCACCTCTGTCCCCTTCGAGGGCACACCCCTGGGCTCCGCACAGTGACAGTAGGAAACGGTGGATGTGTCCCTTGCCTAGGTGAGTACGGCCTTCGAAGGGAAAGCTTTCCCATCTCACAGGTGCCTCCTTACTGCAGCCAGGGCTCTCGAGGCTCGTGAGGCCGCGGAGCAGGCACTTCTCGGTGGGTGCCTTCATCGCGCAGCAGCGCACAGGACGCGCTTGTAGGCCACAGTGTCAGCCCAGAGGCTGGATCCATCCGGCAGACCAGCATCTAGCAGAGGCCTCTGCTGCGGGAAGGAGGAAGGACAGATTTAATGTGCTCACAGCAGCTTGTATGAAGTGAAGTGAGTAAACACACCGTAGTGTTCCCCTCGTGAAGTTTCCTTAAGAGGAAAAAAAAAAAAAAAAAAAAAAAGTGGCTTTATTTCCCTACTGCCAGCTGGATAAGAAGATAGTGTGAATAATTTAAGGCCTTTTTCCATTTATCACAAGAAGATCACAGTTAGTAAGATTAGGAAACAGTGTAACAGTATTTCCTCCTGCTACTTTATGTAATGAAAAGGAAGATTTTAGCTCTGGTACTTAACAAGTAAGTTACCCAGAAGTGGGAGCTGTGAAGCAAACCTAGCAGTGAACCCGAACAGTTGCACATTCCTCAGTGTTAGTCAGTTTCAGGAAGATGCTTCTTCATTACCAAAGGGAATTGCTTCAAGCAGTGGGCCACTAGTCATAGTGGTGTGGATAAACACTGGTGATAAGCATACATTTTTCTATGTATGGTGAATGCATATGTATATTATGTGTCCTAACAATTTAAGTAGTTAATAAGAAAGCTGATAGAGTGAAGAAATGTTCATTTTGTGAATGGAAATGAACCAATGTTGATGGCAATAGGTGGAGAGAGTTGCTTTTTTTATACACAATAATACATCTTTTCTTGGGTTACAAAAAGGAGTTACAGGTTTTTCTTACCTTTAAAAGGCACTTACAATTTCTTGGATGGAAAATATTCAACTGGAACTATATATTCCTTCAAATCTGTCTTAAAGGCATTGCAAAGGTGACAGTTATTCTAGGATAAGCAGCTCTTCTTATGCACCAAACAAATAAATTTTTCACATATACTCTAAAGTAGACAGTGTTTTTCCACCCAGATTATAACTGAGGGTGGATAAATACCCTAACCACCTCTTATTTTAAGTACTAAGTTTTGCCAACAAAACTTGCTGCATGCTCGATGTATTGAGGAGCTCATGAATGTGAATCCATTTTGAAGAGTGCTTTATTGTTCCCCAAATAATTGGCATGTTGCCTGAGGCGTACAATTCTTCAGGAGAATTTTCTGATTCAACTAGAGAGAAGGAAAGGCCTTAACAAACTTGTTTATCTGGTTTGTCTGTTTACCTGTTCATCATTTCAGATCCAAGGGGCATAGTTTCTCTCATCACTTTAGAACTTCACAAGTTAATTCATTATCTAATACAATTGGCATGCACATTTTCATGGGAACCACACGAGGTGTACATGTCTTCTTGCACACTGAAAACTTTAAAAGACCAAATAGCCTTTCCTTCATCATCAGTTGAAGTACTGTGAGCTGTAAGTTTCCAAATTAACACATGCTCTTCATAAGCAGACAAAACCTGAATGGTTCAAATAAAAGTCAAGCATGGAAAAAAATAAACTAAAACTGAGTCTTTTCAAAAGGAAAATCTGTTTCCACTTATGTGAAGGAAGTCCTTAAAGAAAAGATCTAATCTTTTTTAACTCACTGCTCCAGAAATACACCAAGAAGTACTTCAAGGCTTTCTGTTCTACTATTTTAGGTTCAGAGATGTTGATAAGTATAACACATACCAGCGTTTCCTCTGTCAGTGCAGACTTGCAGAATATCTTTACCACTCACCAATAAAACCCCAAACAACCAAACCCAAAAACCACCAGCACATTAAAATTGCTATATGAATATGAAAATGAGCTACTCTAGTTTGTTTTCGGGGTTTTTTTGGGTTTGGGTTTTTGTTTGGTTTGTTTTGGGTTTTTTTGTGTTTTTTTTTGATAGTACATGTAGTTAAGCTCAGATGCATTGTGTTGATTTCCCTTGGAAAAAGCTACCCTGAGCCAAAAGCTGTCCTATGCCCTTTGTTTAGCTCTTACATTGTTAGTTCTAGTTGGCTATCCTGATGTAAAAAATGTGTCTCTTTTTACAGCTGTTATTTAGCAGCTGTAAACCACAGCAGATGGGCACCTCTCTGTTTGTTCTGGAGATTTTTAGGTATCTGAGGTGGTGCAAAATAAATCAGTAAAGCAGACTGTCCTGGTTTCATATGGAATAGAGTTAATTTTCTTTTAGTAACTGGTACAGTGCTGGATTTAGTATGAGAATAATGCTGACAACAGGCTGATGTTTTAGTTGAGTTTGAGTTGTTCTTATTCTAAATCAAGGACATTTCAGCTTCCTGTGCTCTGCCAGTAAGGATATGCACAAGAATGGAGGAGAACGTGGCCAGGACAGCTGACCCAAACTGTCCAAAGGGATATTTCATGCCACGGATCATCATGCCCAATATATTAATGAGGAAGGAGTTGTCCATGAGGTGCCAATGGCTGCTGGAGGACAGGCTGGGCATCGGTCAGTGGGTGGTGAATAATTGTGTTGTGCATCACTTGTTTCTCTTGGGTTTTGTCTCTTCTTTTCATTGCAATTAGTACTAGTGTCTAATTATTATTATCTTTTATATTTTGTTTCAATTATTAAATTGTTTGTATCTCAGCCCATGAGGTTTGCCTTTTCCTTTTTCCTCTCTGGGGCAGGGGTGGGGAGTGAGCAAGCAGCAGCTGGGACTTCCTTGCTAGCTGGGGTTAAACCACAACACAGTGTGCTGTCTTAATTCAATCCTAAGTCTCATTTGGCTGTAGACTGCAAGAAGCAAAGTACTGCACACCAAAACTCTGAAGTTAGAGAGCAGGAAGATTAATTGCAGAAATTACTCCAAATCCCAAAGGTTTGCCAGACCAAACTTTATTATAACCACATAGTTGCTATGAAAAAATGTGAACAAAAAAATTTAATTGCTCTGGTATAGAGCAATAGCATAGCAATGAATATGATTTCCTAATAATTTTGACTGTATGAAAAATAATCTCCAGTCATGTAAAGATATTCTTACATTTTAATAGGAAAATTTTTATATTTAATAATTATAAATTATTAAAATATTGAATATTAGATTTAATAGATATTAAAATGTATAATGAAGCAATAAATAGAACTGGTCTGAATTTTAAAAAAATACAGAAACAAGCCAGTAAAGACCAAAGTGGCAGCCAACTATTTCTGGGCACTAGACACAGCTTCAGCTTTTAGGTTTTTTTTTAAATTTAAAAAAGAACAGAGAATGAGAAAGCATCCACATATCTAATGGGGTACCCTCTTCTAATATCTTTTATGTTTGAAGAAATAGATCAGAATTTCCAGGAATGTCTATAGATGGAACACAACTTTCTAATGCTTCCAACTTCTGGTTCCTTAGGCTTCATAAGGTATAACAATGGAAAAATAAGTTTGCTTTCCTGGAAATCTTCTTTTTTGTGTAGTAAGAGAGATGTGAGAATTTTTGCCATTAGTTTTTGTCTGAAAGGAATAATCTAATTTTTCTTCAAGGAATCTTTAAATATTTAAACCCGCACCTATACACAAACATATATGTCTGTGATGGAGAAGGGTGACATGATTAACAATGTGCAAGAACTTCTGAACTCTGCTGTTATTTTCTTCAAATAAACATGTATGGGAGTAGATGACTCATCCTGCAAAGTCCAGACTCATTGGTTTCAAACACTTCCATTGGAACTTTCTTGCCTGGACTTTGGGGTCTTGGGATATTTACTTATTTCTGTATGAGTCAGAAGTCTGAATAATGTTTCTGCTTAGTTGACTACAAAAGAGAAAGCTCCAGAAAAACCTTTGGGGAGTCAGATGTCAGGAAAAAGAAAAAGAGAGAAAGAGAGAGAGAGAGGGAGGGAGGGAAGGAAGGAAGGCTTAATAGATATGGAAAATTCACAGGTTTGTTTAGTCACTAAGTTAACATACACCAACTCTAAGAATTGAAAAATTGTTGAAAATTTTAACAAAAATTAATATATAAATGGAGGTGGAAAAATGCTTTCACTGAGGAGTAGAAAAAACATTTGATAAGCTCATATTTCTGGCAAAAGTCAAGGAGCAAAGGAAGTATCGGCCAAAGATGAGAAAGCTCCCACCAAGTTTTGTAGATGTTTAAACAGGTATCTAGTTAATAGCAAATGACAAACTACAGACCTTAAGACGTCTAGTTCAGCCCTTTTTCCAGAGAAGGACTAACTGTCCCTACAACACTCCTGGACAGTGTTTGTCAACATGTTCTAAAAGTACTTTGTTGATGGAAATCAAGGGGTTTCTTATGGGCTGTTTCACTATGCTCACAAAAAGAATTATTTCACTCATTATTCTCCTCATATCCTACCACCAAGGAATTTATTCTTTTCCTCTGTGCAATTACCTATAAAATTTAACTTGAACACTATTTTTATCTCTCACCATCAGTCTTCTCTACACTAAGGCAGCTGAGTTCCTTCAATGTTTTTCCACAAATTGTGATTTCTCGATATAGTGTCAATAAGAATGAAGTCACCACTCAGGGGGCAGAGGGATCTTGGAAAAGCTCTAAGAGCACTATGTCTGGCTTCTGGCTTCTGTCTATTTGACAGCTTCAGAAACTCTCATGAGTATTTTTTTTCCCCTTGGTAACTGTCTTTTCTTTCCAAAAGACTCTCAAATTCCCTACGATATGTCCTGAGTAATATTGTTCAGTTCAAATGATGTCTGGAGTGTGAAAAATAGCATCAACTTCAGGTTTATAGTAAGCTGAGAATAGGTACTGATTAGTTTGGGAGGTCTTTTGAGGAGAAATGTGACAGTGTATGTCTGACTACTTTGCTAGGAGAAGAAGGGTCATTTGCTAGTATAATGCATCAAAGTATTGATGCTATGAGATACGGAATTAAAAAAGGAAAATTTTACCTCATTATGTAAAGAGAATTCTGCTTCCAGGCCTTATATTATGTGTATAATTCTATTCTGCAAAAAGCTTCCTGATACCTGGCTTGTGAGGACAAGATCCATAGTGAATAAGGTACAAAAGTGAAAAGCAAGATTGATGCGTGGTCTAATTATGATTAAGTTTATAAAAATGAATTCCAGTCTTCAGAAAGAAGTTACAGCCAAGGTGGAAGTTTTAGGTTACACATGCCCTCTTCATCTATACCATAGACTGCTGGTCTGATTTTAAGGTGAATACACTATTTCTGTGCGTTAGTTTTTCATTTGTAATGACTCACCGTGAGTCATGAGTGGATGACTCAGAGACTGTGGACAGTACAGCCCCTATGGATTGAAATCAGAGCCAGCCTGACAGGTACTGATATGATTTTCCTGCAATTCAGGACCCTGAATGCCAAGCTGTACACATGCACTACAGTTCATGCAGGTCTGCTATAATTTCCTTTTCTGCCTGAGACTGATTTCAGCATCCATATTGTTATAACCTTTACACATCTGAAAAATGTAATACTTCTTTTTCTGATTTGTTTCATCTGTGGTGTTCTTCAGGCAATTAGATGAGTTACAGTTTTAGTATGCACATTTTTCATGGAACAGTACAGCGGATCTTCTGGTACAACCGTATTACAGCACAGAGCTGTAGTTGTAAAAAAATATAACTGACTTTGTTTTCAATAGGCTTTGTGTCATTTTAACATACAAACCGGTTTCTTTTAAATTATTTATTGCCATTACTTCTTGCCTTTAAACTTTGACATTCCCTCTGCCAACTCTGCAGTTCGATAAGAATTTCAGATGTTGTGACTTAACTTAGGTATCTTTACTATAGCAACCATAATCATCTAAATACCTCTGTACTTCCTTTCTAGAAGTTCAAAAATGTAATTGAGAAATGAATGTTCTTCAAAGACTTGGTTACTTTATTTGCTTAATAACTTAATTCTCCAAGTGGCTACCATGTGGTTTACAACTTTACAAAAGCCAAAGAAAGCAGATGGTTATTTGTGTCCTCTCCCCATTATAACACATCAGAGAGAATCTCTTCCCGAGTACTGGACTTGCCTCAGCTCAGAAGGAAAGGTTGTATAGTTCTTGCTTCCATCAGACTCACCAAGTGCCTCCAGTTTTAGTCCAGTACTCCACAATTTTGTATCATTAGTTGTCATTTATATTAAATACAAGGTGAAATGAAAAGCCATCCAAATATAAAAATAAAGTATTAATGTTTGGAAACTAGATGTAAAATTAAATACTGCATCATCCCAACTAGTTATTTCATTACACCAATTTATAACACATCTATCCTTGCCCATAGACTTAGATATGAATGGTATTAAATAGGTAAGTAACTGGGCAAATATTTGTTAAATTTACCTGTTTTGGATCCTAAGCCATAGCACAGCAATCTCCACTGTTAGTAATGGAGTGCGTGATCTTCTGTACCTCTGGGTGATAGATCAATCCCCCATGTACAACCACTCCTGCAAGTTACACAACGCTACTCCGTGGTCGTGATGTCCATGCTTCCCAAAGGTCAGCAAGAAAGTGCATCACAGTTAATTATAAACTGCCATAACACAGAACTAATTTCTGAATAATTCAACTTTTGATATTACATTTGCAGCTGAAGCCATTTCCAAATACGAGGTGGAAAAAAACACAGGTAGCACTGGTCTCTAACTGCACGACAATTAGATTTAAGTAATTTCTTACAATGGGGCATACTTGAGCTTCCATTAGCTGTGCGAACGACCTCCAATCTCTCTAATACAAATTAAAAAAAAAAAATTAAAAAGAAAGCTTCTTGCTCTGTATTGTAGAAAAAGCCTTCATACAGCAGCACTGCCATCTCCTGCTTGCTTGCTTCCATGCATTCCAGTCCCAGGTTTGTGTTGCAAAGCAGCCACAGGGAAAATGCAGGTTTCTGCCACTAGGTAACTGAGGCAGTAACTTTTTCTAATACTCAGGGATAACACGTTTGGAGTTCTGCAGATGGGGAGAGTTTTCACAAGTGAACTTTTTTTAAGCATAGAAAAGTACTTCAGCTATTTGTCCAGGATTTCTGATATATCTCATCCCAGCTGAACAATAACTCAAAATGTGTACATTTGTGTACTTGTGCTGTACCCAAGGAACACATTATACCTGTTGAATATGAGTTGTACACAAACCAACACATTTGAACAAATCTAAAATATTTTTGTGGTCTGCATGAATGCTGCAAGTCCAGAGCATGAATGACTTGTGCACAGGATTAATTCAATGCAGTTGGGGTGTATTTGATCATATGCAAGCATTTGTGTGTTCCCTATGCAGTAGGTCCAACAGGTCCCAGATGTATTGCATATGCTCTGAACCATTAGGACACAGGCAAGATAGAGCCGGTGTACTGCCAGAACCCAGAGTTAGAATCACAGTCATATCAGGGTACTGGTTTATTGCTTATCATAAGCCAGGAGAGGACAGTTTATGCTTCTGAGAATATTGCTACACATTTACAATTCCTCATGCAGGATCTCTTTCAGTCAGTCACATGCCCACTGAAGTCTCTCTGCAGTGCTAAGGTGTTAGAGATATGAACTCTATAGCTCTAACCTGGTCTTGCTTAGGGATTTGATTCTAGTACTGACATCACCTCTGACTTGACCAAGCACTGCTGCAGACTCTGCTTGTTGCTACTACTGTTGCCAGTTCAAGCAGCCACGTCTGTCCCACAAGTTGCTACCTGCTGGGCTCAGAAATGCCAGAAGACATGACACTTTTGCTTTTGCTTCTGGCTTGGAATAGAGCTAGGTAAGAGACTAGGACAGAGGTTTCTACTAGATTGTTTTTGATCCTGGAAAGCTTCCCAAACCAGAACCTACTGTGAATCATACAGGATGATCCAACTGCTCTTTTCTTGGACAATCACATTCAATACACAGAGAACAGAAAATTGCATCCAAAGCAAAAAAATTATAGAATGATGGGTAAGGAACACAATAGTGGATATAAATGATAGTTGCCTAAAATACATTTTCCTTTCCCACAGAATCACAAAGTTTCATTATTCTCATTCTTCTCTCCTCTGAAAGCATATTTATTGTTAAGAACAAATTAAGATCTATTGAAGACATTAGCAGATACTGAAAACTGTTCTGTTGCTTACTAGCCCAAATCTCCAGCAGGGTAAAAAGGTAGAAGAAAATCATCTTGTTGGTGAGATCTCAGTTCACACTCAGTTAATTGGCCTGTTTTGCAGGATTTAATCTGGTGGCATAAGAACCTTGAAATAAAGCTCTTAGCTACGATTAGAGATGAAGGGGAGATTAGCATAGGCAGGAGAGCTGGTTTTCTCCATCTCCATTGGTGAGTCTGTGTGAAGACAGAGCAACTACAGAAACATCAGGAAATCAGTATTTCAGTCATCCTCAGGATGTCCAATTCAGGCATTTTCTCCCTTGTGTTCAGCAAGTTACCAGTTTCAAGATCCTGTTCAGTCCTCTGAAGCAGGTTAGTGGTTTCTTTTATAATGTCACAAATAGCAATGTATGTTTAGCCAAAATAGCAGATTTTAGCAAAATCAGAAAGAAAAGATGGGGTTTGTTTGTTACAAAATTGCAACATTTCTCTGAACAATTTGAATCTAGTAAGTAAATATTATAAAACAAATAGCTGTACTATGTCTTGTTCAATATAGTTAGGGGAATTTGATAGTGAAGGAACAGCTAGGTGACATCCTGGAAGCAAATTGCATGGTGACAGAAGCTGTATTTAAAGATACATTTGTAGATAAATTTGGATTTGACAAGGAAAGCTTGAGAACAGTATTGATAGTATGGGAGAGATTTCCACATTTATTTGACTTCTTTTGTTGAAAGAAGTATTTCTTCCTTTATAGAAAAAAATCTAGTTAGCTCTCCCGTAGCTGGGGGAAATATGTCTGTGTGTATATGATACAGAACTCTGGAGTGGCTCATGTGCAAAGGTTTCTAAGAACTATGACAGAGGCATTAGTTCCACTGACATGCTGGGAGCATTTGTGGCTTTACAGTAACCTGCTAGCAAATATGACTTGGAGAAGAACAGACATGTTGCAGAGCAAGACTAACACTTCTAGCTCATCACTGCAGTTCAGTTCCTTCAGCTGGAAAAACTTTCTTCATGGAGCTCAAAAAATTCTAGTATGGAGCTCTGTGTGTTGCAATAGATCTTACGCTAATAAATGAATTCACTACTTTATTCAACAGTTAAGGAAAAGAATAATGCTATGGTATAATTACAAAATTCATTATGATGTGAAGAGAGGCTTATTGGCTGAAATAATTTCAGTAAACTGTTAGCATAGGTGAAAATCTTAACATAAGCATCCTTGGAGAAGCTAGGAACAAGGAACACAATAGGTAACTTGCTCTTCTGTCCCAGACTCAATGCACTCAAGGTTTCATGAGAAGCACAGTGCCTCCCGAAGATCAATCCTAAGCATAGCAGCGACAATCAGGTTCAGTCAACAAGTGGTCTCTGAACTACAACAACCATCCTTTTCCTCTGGCACTAGGACTCCATGAAATCACAGACCTTATGCTGCTGGTGTGGGTAGCACTGTTGGATAAATGTCAATATTCCATGAAATCTGATCCTACAACAATACTAAGAATTCACAAAGGAAGCTAAGAAAACCTCATGAGAATTTCTGGAGACAAGGAATACTAGGAGAATTTTCTTGCACAGAAATTGTTTACTTTTTTAAACTTCAGGCATCTGATAACTGGGGATGGAGCTATATCAGAATAGCTACATGAGATTGAATGTATCCCTGCTTATGGAACTCAACTTCAAATTTCATTATGGCTAGAATATGACAAAGTCTCAAATCTAAATCTTCCAAAAATCGACCATCTCTGGAGTAGATGAATTTTAACTAGAGTAGAACTGTTCATTACTTTTGTACAGATGTTAAAACAAAATGTGTTTAGCAAGTAGGGTATTTTCAGTGACATGGTAACAAAATGTATGCTGAACAATTTTGAGGCTTTGTTCAAATATGGGCATGTGTTTCACAGAAACAAACAGTGAGTGATGCATTCATATGTGCTGGCCATTGAATGTGAACTGTGTATCAGCAATCAGTAAATTTCCCATCAGATTCTCTCTCTTGTGAGCTCTGAGGCCTGAGTATCAGGGGCAAATAAATCTATTAGCAGCCATCGCTTCCAGATATTTAAGGTCAAGTCATGAACTGCTTAACTGGTGAAGCAACCAAAGATACTGTCTCCAGGCTTAGCAGGCTTATTCAGGCTGTCAGCTGAATTCTTAGGGAGGCTTAACTCTGTACCAGCAGAGCATGATCCCTTCAAATGAGGTCTGAACAATACTGGAGAAGAATGGTGTGAAGCAAGTGGTGTAATTTTACAAATGACTATTCACTGGACATCTCTGAAAGGTGTTTATCATCTATACAATTATCACAATATGATCATAATATTAAGCCATAACTGATAATCAGCCTTAACAATCATTAAAATTAGGATCCTGTTTTTAAACTCAGAAAGCTGCTGGCCTCAACACCTTTGGAAATAGACTGGTAAGGAAAGATACTGTGCATTTTGCACACTATTCTGTGTATTGTACAAAAGATACACAGAGCTGAATAGCTTTGAGGGGAATTAGTTTTCTCTGTAAATGCAGGAGAGAAGAAATGCCACTTGAATTTTTTAGATCTCACAGGCCTTAAAATCTTCATGTAAGAAGATATTTAACCATATCCTAATACGAATCACACAACCTATTCCTTGCCTGTACAAATAGAACTCATTCCTTCCGACGTAAACACATGAAGAGGCTGGGATTCCATTACCTTTTTTTAAACGGCACTCTGCAACAATCTGCTTACCCAACGCTAAGCTTCACTGCAGCTGGGGATCCTTTACGGGGTCAGTGTAGCCCTACTTCTGTCCAGGCTGTCTGTCTGCAGGTGTTTTTCAAGTTGTTTTAGCTAATAGAAGTTTTATTCAGTAATAGCATCCATTAACTTAGAAAATATAATGCTGCTTATACATCTCTATTTCTCCAGATTTACAGGATTACAATTTACTGTTTATAAATGTCATTGTATGAGTGGAACTAAATTATTGTGGAATTATATAACGCAGAGTTTTACTGTATAAAATCACTCTAATGAGTTGCCAAATTAGGAACAAGACAAAAAAGTTTTCTGGAGAGGAAAGGAAAAAAGAAGGCTGTATATATGTTTGTTTGTCTTGTTTCTTCAACTTTTGAACACAAACTTGACCATAATGCAGGAATCTTAAGAATAATAAATACCTATAATTGTTAAAAAAAATACAGGCAACAAGTAGCAGGGAAAGACAATGGGAGTCCTCTGAAAGGAAAGACAGCAGCCCAGTTCACTTTCAAATGTCAGGTCTGCATAGAAAATTGCTCTTGACAAAAATTCATAGGAATCCAGAGTCTCTGCTCATACTATTCACTTATTTTTAATTGCTCTAGGTGGTCCTTAGAATTTTTTTTTTCCCAGTGATTCACATTTTTACAAAATTTAAGTAATAAATTTCACTGGGGCGCTGTCTTGGTAGGACTCAGAGTGCGCGAGGCTGTACAGGAAGTTCTTTTGTAGGCTCTATAAATACCTGGTGAAACAGACAGTAATCTCTCTCCCTCTTCTTCAGATCTCTACTGCACGTCTTGGATCCATGCTTCTAATCAGCTTACGAGCTTCCCTTGACCTACGCTTCTTTTCCTAATGCACGTCTGACTATGGCTGTCCTCAAAGTCAAATTCACCAAAACCAAGAGGGACAAATTGGCACAGATCTTATGGATCCTCAACTGGATTTCCGTAGTGAGTGGGATCATTCTCTTCAGTCTTGGCCTCTTTCTGAAAATAGAGATCAAGAAGCGCAATGAAGTGATGGCAAAAGGGGACATTAACTCTGTCCCCAACATGCTGATCTCTGTAGGGGTCATAGCGTGTATCATCAACTTTCTGGGTGGCAAAATCTGCTATGACTGCTCAGACGCAAACAAGTTCTCTCGATGGAAGCTAGTAATGCTGCCATACATCGTATGTACCTTCTGTTTTACCTTCTGCATCCTGGTGGGTGCTCTCATGTGCTATACCATGAGGAATGAGCTGGAAGAGTCTCTCTATCTGGGACTGAGGGATGCCATTAAGTTCTATAAGGACACAGACATACCTGGGCGATGTTTCTTAAAGAAAACAGTGGATTTGTTACAAATTGGATTCCGTTGCTGTGGAAACAATGGCTTTAGAGACTGGTTTGAAATTCAGTGGGTATCTCCTCGTTATCTGAATATGGCTTCCAAGGAGGTTTTGGAGTAAGTATTTATCAGTCGTAACAAAATATTCTAGGATAATTTAAGACTGGAAAGCCCTTTTTTCTGGACCTTTGTATCTTAATTTTTAAAATGTAGAATGACCAGGTTACTCACAAAATATGCTAAAGACATGCACAATCAAAAGTTGCCTTTTGCTAAGCCTTTAGGGATGCTAAGCAAAACTCCTTTTTCAGTGTGATGAATTAGCTACCTCAAATTTTTAATTTCATTTATAGTGAGCTGATAACAATAAGAAAAAAAAGGACTGTACATTGCACAGTCAATTCTAAGCACTGAAAGACCCTTCACCTTCAAGGTATTACAATCCCAGGTTCAAATCTGTACGTTCACATGTGAGAAACTGCCAAACAACATATATGCTGCATAAAAAAAGCAGAAATTCCCCCTTTCTTTTTGGTGGTGGTGCTTCACATGATGTAGCAACTGTGAAATTGTATGCTCAAAAAGAAGAGTGGTAATACTTACAGATAAGGTAAAAATTAAAAACTTTCAGAAGTAGACAATCCAGTTTGTAATAATTCTTCTAAAGCTGAAAAAGGTCCTCACTTACAAGAGAGTAGTAGCTTTGTATTCCCAGGAAAGACAAATGGAAAGAGCTTGACTGGCATTTGTCAAATGCTGCATTTTGTTGAACTCAAAAGTCATTGACAATAAAATCAGAGGAAGGGAGGCCAAAGGTCTTAATTTTACAGAATCTGCAATTTGAAACTGCCATCATAGCAAAGCGTATCTAGAGAGCTGCAAATATACCAGAGGGCAGGACCTAGGAGAATACAAACAAGCAGGCATCAGCATACAGAAGACACTTGTCTGTGGAAATATAGCAATACAAGCATTCTCAAAAGAGAAGTTAGAAAGTGTCACACAGACCCGACTGACCCAGAGCTGTTTTAAGTCTTGGGTCTATGCTGAAAAGTGACATGACAACAAAGATGGTCCCCAGGAATTATGGAGTAGTAGCTTAGTGTGAGGTCAAAAGTAAAATATGCTGCCTTTTGTTTCCTTGAGAGAGACAGAAACAGTAATTTTTTTACCCAGGCTCTTAATTAAGCTGTGTTTTCTTCTGCAGGCTCACCTGTGCTCTGCTACTGTTTTGAGAACACACTATCAGTTAGCTTTTGCCCCATTTAGATAGAAGGTGACATTGAAACGTGTGTGAGGAAAGTAATTTCTGAATTTCTTCTACTGTGGATAGATTGCTTAATTTCTTCTTGATTGGCAGAATCCAAGTTGGTGCTGTATAACAAAATTATACCATGACTTCCAAAAATCTGGTGGTGAAACATTTGATATGAAATCATTGGAAGCAAAGCCCAGCTGGTAATGTTCTGAAAGGATGGAGAAGGAATCAAATCTTGCTTGGTTTCAACTTGTACTCTGTATCAGCTAGTAGTTTGTAGATCAAGAGGCAAAGCAGGTGAGATCTGACATACTGTGAACTCACATGCAACCTTTGCAAAACTGAACTTTTCACCTTCCTGCAAAACCCTCTTCCCTCCCCCCTCTTCTCCAGCTCTATTGCCAACACCATAATTTGACAAGGCATCTAAACAGTCAGTGGGAATAGTAGGAATATGAAGCAGGTTACAGCAGTACAATGCTACCATTGCTTTGGCTGGGTAAAAATCGTCTTTGCTCAAAAGCCAATTCTTGCTTTACAGTACTGTAACAACTTTGAACTACAACAGCAAATAGCAGTGAACGTCTTGCTCCACCAACTCTTTTACTGAGGTCTTCCCTTCTGACAGTATCAAGACACTATTAAGTACCAAGACACAAATTAGATAATTTTTAAATTTGCCATTAGCAGAGGAAACACAGTGGCAGGAAGATATAACCCAAGTCTGGAAACTGCTATTGGCAGTAGAAAAAGGATTCCTCTTTGTATCACATCCAGAACAAATAGAAGTATTTAAATTGATGCTTGGGATCAAAATAAAAGCTTAAGACCCAGTTTAAGAGGTAGAGTACTATACTGGGGTCATTAAATATATATAATACACTGAAACATAGAAGGCATTTTGCCAGCCCAGGTAAGATCTTCCCTGTCACCATGTGCCAGTCTTCCTCTCCTCTACAAGCTTTTTTTTCTCCTCTCACATTGAAGCCCTCTGGTTTGTGCCTCTCCAGCTCCTTTCACCTCCAGTGCCTGGGTTTGCCTATGCCCACAACATGGCTCACACACTACAGTCTACTTCCAGTGGATTATTTGGACTCTTCTGCATTGATTCCATTCTGTTCCATTCCATCACCAAGAATATGATGGTTATAAAATGAAAAGCTAGACTTGAAAATGGAGAAAAATTCACGCCTATCCCACTCCTGGTTGGGAAATGACAGATGAACTTCCCGGTTTATATGGAAAGATCTGGTTTTGAGAGAATTTTAAGCAAAACAAAACACACAACAACCCAAATAAAAAAGAGAGGAAGAAAAAGACAAGAAACAAAAAAAGGAGATTGTATTTAGTAGGCTCACAGCAATAAAATAATAGCAATTATTCTGCCAACACAGCACTACAACAAATACTGAGCTTCCTAGCAGCTTATGTTTCATTTGAAGGTTAGATTTAGTCCCAAATTCCAGATCAAGACTGTTTCTGCTCCTTCTCTTTACCTGATGAGCTTCTTGTAACGATTTCCTTCCCTCTCATTTGGATCAGCTGTAGTGGAACAGGAAAATATTATTTGCAAATATTACTAAATGAGTAAGTTTTGGAAAGTATGAGAAAATTTACTATTGGTGAACAGTGAAAGCTGGATATCTAAGTGAGAGTTGTCTTTCATGTATTCTGGACCCCCTACAAAGGGTAAAGGGCCTGGACTTGATAAACCAAGCCATGGTTCTCACCCATGGGACTCAGGAAATCAGCCTTTTCCACTGAGCATGAAAATAGATACATGCTTAGAGGCTGCTTCCCCAAGGTGTGAGAGTCTCTCTCGGCATCTTAGATACTGTCCAGTTTCTGGAAAATCTTTCTCTGAAGAAAATGGACGCCAAGGATTCGTTTAACTTCCAGAAAATCTTGGTTAATTTGAGATTGTATTCTCTTCCCGTCCTATGATTTTTTACTATTCCTCTTTCTCTTTCCCCACTTGTTTTCCTCCTGATCTTATAGAGGAGGGAAAGGAATAATTTTTAGCAATAAATACATTTTTTAAAGTTACAGAAAGTGAAGTTAAAAGAAGTAGAAACTCCCTTGTGAATTAGTCTCAAAACACGTACTGAAGCAGGCCTTGCAACGGGTACAGTGACAAAAGGCCAGGAAATGGTTTCCAGTTGTTTCTACGGCGTACAAAGTTGTTCTTGTATTAGGATCTCTTTTATGGAAGAATTATGTTGAAAAATCAGTCCAGAAGCAGTGAAACACAGGATTTCCCGGGATATAACTTCCATTAGAATTCCACCAAGATCAGTTCAAAAATTGTCTTTAGTATTCAGCACAAAGATACCTAGAAAAGCAGCATCTGCCTGAACACTGAACTCATCTCTTGTGGCACGGAATGAAGAACCACGAGGTACTGTGCTGTACCACACTTAAATACAGCAAAACCAATATTCAGTTCTCCTGCAGTAAGCAACTTTTCCAGGTGAAAGTATCCTCATTTTCCTTTCGTTATGTTGGAGAGGCCTACATTGCAGCACAGTTGTGTTACTTCCTTTTCTAAAATCACAGGCACTGCCTGCTGCTGGCTCCAGGTTTGTAATGGCCAGACTTTGTCCTGTTGCAGCCGTCTGAAGAGCAACGTTGATGGGAAGTTCTTGGTGGATGGAGTCCCCTTCAGCTGCTGCAACCCCAGCTCCCCACGGCCCTGCATCCAGTACCAGCTGACGAACAACAGTGCTCACTACAACTACGATTTCCTGACAGAAGAGCTCAATATCTGGATGAAGGGGTGCAGAGAGGCCCTGCTGGATTACTACACCGGTATCATGAGATCCATTGGCATTGCAGCATTGCTCATTTGGCTGTTCGAGGTAAGTCTCACAAAAATGGTCTCTATCAGATAATTCAGTCTTCTGTCTCTCTAGGATGGGAAAGGATGATGTAACACATGAGAAGTGCCCCCGGAAGCACTTCAGGAACATTGCAAAATTTCCTTTGGTAAGAAAACTTTCCCAAAGTCCACAGAGCAGAAGAAAATCTTGTTGAGGATGAGAACTATCAGAAACCATGTATAATTCTGTATATTTTTAGAGCTCTTTCAACAGAATATAGCATATTCCCTTCCCTGATGCATTTATGGGATCAGATACAGGATGATACATGCAGGGACACAATTGCAAGAAAATTTGGTGAGAAGGTCTGAGTGTTAAGTCAGTTTTAACAAATATACAAAATATGAGTAGGTTTTTGGTTCAATGCAATAATTTTGTTTATAATTAAAATTGACCATTTTCTTAATATCTCAAAGCCTCATTTTTATATCACATAGTTTCACCACATATAGTATTTGCAATCGTGGCGTATCATCCTTTTACAAGTAGATTGTACTGCTGCTTATGCAATCAAGTGCACCACAGGCAAGCTACATGCCTGCAAAGCTGCAGTGTTCCTGCTGATGTCTGTAGAGTTCTCTGGATGTTGTAATCTGCAAGTAAGGGACCCCCCAATGGTACAGGCTCCAATACAGTCTTCTTACCTTTTTATTATGTTTTAGTTTTCTGTTATTGCATAAATATTAGCATTGTAATTGAAGTAGTTCACAACAGTCCTCAGGCAGTGCTAGGTGGGGTCATGGTGCCAGAAATAACAGGCCTCTAAAGCATATGAAAAGCTGTGAGCCAGCTCTCTGTGCTCCCTTAAATATTGACAAGCTGATCT
The DNA here is from genome assembly GCA_013401135.1 of Cettia cetti. Taxonomy (NCBI): domain Eukaryota; kingdom Metazoa; phylum Chordata; class Aves; order Passeriformes; family Sylviidae; genus Cettia; species Cettia cetti. The sequence goes on from VZUI01076226.1 coordinate 105,502, forward strand.
TGACTCCAACAGAACTATGAAAGTGGGGCTTTTTCCTAAACTTAGACATGAGCCTCTGCTATAGATTATCCTTCTTAATTTTCATGCCTTGGCTTGTAGAGGACACATGCAGCTTACACGGGAATGATTAAACCTCCTTGGAAGAAATATTGATTTAATCAATGTCAGTGGAAAAAAATCCATTGAAATTAACATACAAGTTGTTCTTTCCCAGTGACTGATGGTTCCATTAACTGATCATCCATTCTACATCAATTAGTTGCAGTCTCTGAGGCTAGAAAGTTCAGAAGTAATTCTAGGTATTTATGTACTAATAGTATGCAAGGGGGATTGTTACCTGAAGAATGAAGAGAGAATCAATCCATCTCTCCCTGCTGCCTTTCTTAAAATTGTATTTAATTGAAAAAGTGGTTAGATATATTGCTAGGATAAAGAGGCTGTTTGTTTTACTCAGTTATGAGGCTTGTAAATACACAAGTCAGAAAACTGACTGACTGATAGGACTGAGGTTGCAATTTCAACTGTTTATCCTTAACTGTTTCTTACAGCTCTCTGTACTGATTGGGGTCCGGTACCTACAAACAGCCATGAAGAATGTCCTTCTGCTAGGAGATCTGGAGGGTGAATCAGATGGTTGGTTACTAGAAAACAGTTTTGTGGAAACTGCCAAATACAACATTAACGTCATTAAGAACCTTGGCAAAGCCAACCAGATCTCCACTGTCTCAGACATGAACGACCCCAACATTAATGTTCAAAACACAGACTGTGACAAAACTAATATTGCAACAAAATCTATCCCTGCAGCTAGGTAGGCAAATCTTCCAAGAAATGACATCACAAGTGTAGCTTTGCTCTATTACAGTCCTACAGTCACCAGATTGTATCTGGTGGGGGATAAAAAAGGTAGAAAAACTAGTAAAACAACTGAACAAACCACAGACTGGTGACAGCTCCAAAAATGCTGATACTTCATTGGATGGATGTGTTTTTACTCATGAAATCCCTCATTCTCAACACTGCATAAAACTTCTGGAATTTTCCCCACTTTCTCTCCTTTACTTACAGACTTCTATCATGGTCTGAATGCATCAGAATAATCATTATGCACAAGCAAATATTTCAGACAGGATGGGTCTACATGTTCTAACATACAGATTAGTTAAATAGGTACCAAAGAATTCTGTCATTACACCTATTAAAATCCCAAGAGCAGGGAAATCCCAGAAAAAATTATTACACTGGATAAAAAGATTCTATACAAAAAAGACAAAAACCGAAATGAAGATTCTGTTGGTGCAAGGTGGGAATTCAGAAATTTTAACAATATACATATATTACAGTCTAAAATAACCCACCAGGTATGTGAAATTCAGGTGAAGGCAATAAAAGTTTCCACAAAAGTATCTCAGTTGTTTTTCCCAAAACGTCTGAAGTATTTTTTCATCTTCCCCCTCCAATAGTGTGGAGAAAGCCAGTTGCCCCACTTTCCTGAAAGTCAAAGGGTACAGCTGAAAGGAGTTCTCTGATTAAGAAAACTAACTGCCAGCTTGTGCAGGGATATTTAAACTTCCAAATAGCATGTGATAGCACAAGTTTTAAAACTAGTAGATACTTCCTATGAAACAAACACTGATGATCCTAAATGTTTGAAAGCTCCTTGTTTCAAAAGTACTTACCACACTGATCCAGGGGTGGGAAGGTAAGGGATTATTTGAAATCAGTGAAGGCAGACAGATAGTCAGCTTGTGCATCACGCCCCTGGTACAATGTTCAGGAGCTTTGTTGATGCATGGAGTGAAAGCCTTCAATGCCCAAAACACCTGTAGTTACAGGACACCCTATCACTGTAATTGATCATTAATAGTCAGCAGGAAAAAAGTACCAATACAAAACAGAGGTGGAACGACCAAATAAAATATTTTACTTGTTACTGCTGTGAGTGCATTCTTTGTGGATAATCAAGTAAAAGAAGCTTTATCACTGAAATATTTGAAATAGAACAATTCCTGCTTTTGAAACTGTGCAGAATAACAGTAAAAATTTCTTTACCTAAAAACTGTTGTATTCCATAACAGTAGAAAAAGCAAAAATCGTACTATAAGAATATATCATAAATAAATTGTGCAATGTAATAATCCTTAGTGTAATTCAGGCAGGCTATGTGCATGACCTTAATTTCAACTGGAATTCCTCCACTGCGTAACATGTTAGGCCTACACTTAAGTATGTTAACACCCCTTCAAAGAACTAGACTTGTAAGCTGAGACTTCCTTCTACAAGAACTGTTGTTTCTCCCTTTGCATTGTACATACCTGTATGCCTACTTCTTGTCTTCATTGCATTGCAACCATTTTGCCCAGTGGGGATTAAAACTTAAATGGTTTGTAATTCCTTCAGCCATTTCTGAGAGCCAGAAGCACTTACCAGCAGCTCTATAATTAGCTGATACAGACTGGAAAAGAATGAATACAGAAAGTTGTAGTTCCTTGAGAGATCAAGGGGAAAGATAGTCACGTACTGCAAATTAATCAGATTCTGCATGCTTTTTCTTTAAATGCAGTGTGATTTTTTTTTCAGATTAGTATGCCAAGTGTCACCTCTGTCAGCCAATAGCAGTCACTTCCTCAACACAATTTTATTCTACTTTTGGTAAAACAGTCATAAACCTCAAGAACTAAAGCTTGCAGAATTACAAGAACTGTGAGCTTACTCTTTTGATAGCTTTCTAGTTAAAAGACTTGTCAAGAATCTGCTCTGAAAAACCAGATTTGGAAGGAAGAGTGAACTGACCATCCAGCCTCAGCACTTCTGTCAAAGAAATGTCATTCAGCAGTTGCTCTAACATACTACCACAAGGAGCAGAGGTGTAAGTATCCAGCTGTATCCAGATACACAATTTTCTCTGGCCCCCACACAGCTCATTTACTTGCATGTGAAAAAAACACATTTTACCATAAAAGACTAATTAGCATTTAGCACATTAACATTAGCATTTAGCACATTCCTCTCTCTGCCAACTGCCCCAAACTGCAGCAGTGGAATGTGATTGGGTTTGAAATTAACTTAGATTCAGCATACATCTCACACGGAACAGTTCTTGTCTGACCCACTACCAGTAACTACTCTGTCATTAGACTGTTAATTTCTATCCTGTCTAGGCATTCAGTCTCCACCGATACAGATGCATTACAAAAAGATAGGATAAAATTTACTTTTGTTAATAAATGTTTTCTTCCTTGCTTTGTACTTATTGATTTCCTCAGAACATGCAAGTGCTACACACCCTACATATCCAGCTTACTTTACAGCACCTGTCACGATAGTTTGGGTTTCCTGCAGTATTTAACACCAGAGGCACTAGATCAAGGAAACAAACTCAGGTAGCAGCACAGACTCCATCTTTAATTCTCCATAACTTACAAAGACAGAGATGGCATTAGTGAGCCAAGCCTTTAAGCCGAGGCATCTGCTCAGATACAGAAATAAATACGATTTGGGGGACACCTCTCATCCTATTTGTTACTAATGCCTAATCCAGCCAGAATTTATAACAATACCACAAATTCCAGAGTAAAGAACTCACCTATGCATAAAACTATTTCATTATCAAGTTCTTAACTTAAAAAATAAAATCAATACTGTAATGCTGAGTTTCTGGTGAAGGCACTATGAAAGTTTCTTCAGAAATTGCATGTACAATGCTCTTCCTTTAAAGCTGACTGCCACAGAAAACACTTGCTCTATGCTGATGCCAGAGAAAAAACACTAAGAAATATAAACATGCAGCACATTTAGGATTTTGTTAAAAAGAACATAGTTCAAGCAGGAACTCTAGTACTACCTAGAGATGAGCATCTCAATACTTGTACCCAAAGAGGCCAATATTACATTTCAGGCACAATTAAGGAAAAGATGGAAGGTTTTGCAGTCTGCTGAAAATGAATAACCACACATCTTCACACATATAGAAAGGACTTCAAATGATCATGAAATCCACAGCTTTGTGCTTTGCAACGTTTTGGTGCAGCTCATTCACTCAAGGATGAAGCCTGGAAACCTCCTAAAATTAAGTCTGATGGACTGTAAGTTGTTTGGCAACTTGTACTTATACAGCACAAACTATACTCCTTTTCTTGGCACTGATCTCATGAACAATAGTTGGACAGCAATAAGAAAAGTCAGGTCGCATTTTAATGTCTCATGTTTAAGTCTGTACCTGGTCTCTTACTCACCATTATACAAAATCATGTATGTATCACCTCTTGGAATTTCAGCTTGCTCCCCTTCAATGCAAGTTTCCTTTACATAACTTCACTTTCATGTATGATTTCAACTGTACTGAATGCAACTCCACAGAAGTGTAGCTAGGATTAGAAAGAACTAGATTTGAGATACATGTAAGGAAGTGGATTTTCATTATTAGCCATTTTTTTCTTGTATCAACTTTCCAATTTAGCCTACCTGCAAAATACTAATAAAAACAGAGAAGAGATTGCACCACAGAAATGAAAAAACTTCTATTTTTGATAAAATATCTTTGAACACCTTGTCAAGTAATAGGTTAGAAGAATCTAACAACTTAGATGTTGTATTATGAATCTGACTAGTTTACATTGGAGATTATTCAAGGTTGTTTTCTAGAAAATAAAGTTGATTTCAACCATAATGCAAAGCATAGAAGAGTGAAAATACTCCTCTACATAACTTTGTACATTGAGATTTTTATTACACAAGAAACAGTGCTGTGCTTCTTTTCTTTTTTTCCCTTAAGTAACAGGATTCTTATTCTATTTTTCTTCAGAAATTTTTGCTAGTAGACTTCCATCTATCTACCTCTATCTTTTATCTTTTCAGGAATTAGTTCTTAAAGACCATTTACCAAGAATAAGCATAAAGAGCAACATCTTTAACACCCAAATGGTGCCCAAAGCTTCAAAAAAGCAGTGGGGACATGATGACAACCAGCAGCCCGTAACATAAAGACCAAGAACTACTGGCCATATCAATGTAAAAGATGTCTCGACTGTTTGCTTAGGTCTATAATAAACCACCTTTAAGTATGTATCACACAGCACATTAGACCAACACCACCAATTTTCCCTTTCTAGAAGTTAAGTACCTGCCAAACAGTACAGTTCTTTGAGAAGATACAAACCCAGGAATACTCAACTAGATCAGTGTCAGGGCATGTAAATATTAAGTTCTGTACTAAAGATTTCCTCTGGAAATTTTCGTAAACACTGCAGAAATTTGCATCTGTAAAATACTAGGCTAAGTTTCAAGTGGAGTGTATCTTCACATAAGAAAAAACATGTTACCATTCCTTACAGTCTGACCATGATACAGCCTACACAGATAACTGACAGTTTACCATCTACCAGCTCCTCTCCTTTCATATACTGACAGACACCACTGTGACACACTTGTAAAATAAACTGTGAGGTGCCAAAGTGCCCTCAAATAAAAACTGAATAATCTACGAGAAGTTACTTTATTTTTTTCTTTTTAAATATACATATACAAGATATTTTATTTCAAAAGCACAAGAACATTATACAAGTTTCAAATTTACATTTTTGCAATTTAAGATATCAGTATGTGCATTATCAAATAACTTCTGTCAGCTTGGATGGAACAGAAATAAGTGGCATAAGCATCTTGCGGTCACTAAATACAGATTATACTCACAGTGAACAAAACTGCATAGTAATTTATGAAATGAAAGATGACCACACTAGTCAGTGAATGATATGGGAGCTCATTTGCTAAATTAGTATGTGCAAACGTACAGCAAGATTTCCTCTCCCACTTCTTTAGCTACAAAGATTTCCAGAGCTTTAAAGGAGCTCACCTGCTCTTACCAGCTCCTGTCCTTGTATATTACAGTTCAGACAGAAAAGAAAATAAAGTGATCTCACTGCATATTGACTAATGGAAATTTTGTATCAGTGAAGTGCAAGATAACTGAAAGTTTTTGATAACTGAATACATAAATATCAGAGGGAAAGAGTAAGAGAATACAGGTTTGGTATCAATGAGGCATTTGCCAGTCTTAATTCAGTATTTTTGTTGGTAAGCAGTGTTTTGATGACAAAAATAACCACTGCATGCAAGTTTTGATTACAACTGTTCTAAACTCAGTATGTGTTTCAAACATGTTTTAGAGAAGACTAACAGAATTAATGCTTGTCTTTATAGAGTTTAATATTCAGGTTTCAAATCTGACAGAATCAAAATAAGGAGAATGGTCTTAATTTCAAGAAACAGAAAACATGGAAAATATACCAAAGCCAACTTTTTATATTACTGGGGAAGGATTACAGCAAAAGTTCCTTAAAAGTACTTGAAACCAGAACAATGTTTGAGATCATTGGTATCCCATCTTCAGATTAGTTATGGTGCTGTTCAGTGCACTCATACATACATGTTCAAAAAACATTTTAAAAAAACCCAGGAAAATAGTATTTAAATTCAAATCATTAATTGGGATTCTACTATCTCTCATGTAATTGTGGGAAAAGAAATCAAAAACAAAAAAATCATACAAAACCACTCAGACATTAATTTAAGAACCTCCCCTTGAAAGTCTTATTAAAATTGCACTAAAGAATCCAAATAGCAAAGGGGCAGGGAAGTTGAGGGTAGTCACAACTTCAAGCTTTCACACGGAAATGGCATCTCCTGGGAAAGAGTTTTTACCCATCACATTACAAATTCTCTCATGTGTAGTATGGCTGAAATTCAGAAAACAGAACAAACATACATTTAGAACTGAAGTACAATCACAAATCATTGAGAGAGAGTTCAGCCACAATGTGCTATTAATTATTGAAGGGTAAAGAGACTAAGCCACCTTTTCTTCCCTTTTCTGCTCTACCTGGCACTGAACCATTGAACATGCCTCTCAAAACATACCATTTCATTTATGCAGACTCCAAAACATGCTCCAAACAACAGCGACAGAGGATGATGAGTGGAAAATCCTTCAGATATGGGCAAACTTATTTCTGATTCTAAAACCTGCTGCTTTTGGGCCTTGATTTTAGTCCAGTGAGAGCTTTGCAGGCTATTTACTTTACTGAGGTCTCTGGCTCTTACACAGCTTACAGAGCTACAACTACCCACCTGCAGTATTTTCACTTTTGATTCTTGGGGAAGGTCTCAGCAGACAAACTGTAAAGGAAGTAAAACTAACCACAACCTAGGCAAATAGTGAAGCCCCAGACCTCTTATGGTATACACGAATGGAGGATAAATTCATTAGATAAAGTGCAGTTCCGGCAACGCAAAAAGCACAGACTTAATTTTTTTGATGCAACAAGCAAGATGGTAATCCCCCCATGCACTTTCTTTCCCACACTTCTCATTTAAAGAATTCATCAACAAAAACTCTTCATTAAATCCCAAGGTATATCTGAATGCAAGATTTTGCTGTAAAACTTATTCTTTATTGTACCTGTTGCTGCAGGTGACTAAAGACCTGGCACCACTTCCACTCCAATATTATCTTGACCTATTTAAAGCTTCACTAAGCTTGGGAAAAACCCAGGAAGAAGATAAAGAAGGCTTTTCCTTGGCAACACCATTTAGATGTGTTCTCAAGGCATGGAAGAGACAAATGTGGTGTGTGCTCTGAAACACAGCATTTGGGAACTGTCCTCATGAAGACACATGAAACAATTCAAACTTCTGAAAAAAATGAAAATATTTCTAGTTCAGTAATAATTACAGAATGTGGTTTTCCTTTTTTTTGGAAAGAAAAAAAGAGGAAAATATATGATATGAGTTTCTGTTTTAATGAATCAGTGGTACATCCAACCTAGTGAATCCATCGATTAATTGTCTGAACTACAGAAACCACTTGAGTAGATTTTTTACTGCCACTCTCCTTTCCTTTTCCAGAGCACTGCCACAGGTAAGAGTCTTCACTAAAAACAAGAGACTCAGAGCAGTTGCCAGTTGAATCCGAAGATGATCTGATTCGTTTCTTGGCTCCTGGCAATCTCCTCTATGATGCAGTGCTGCTGCCACAGCAGATGGAGCTTCCGGTAACGCTCCTGACATAAGTGCAGGGGATTGCCTCTTCTTCAGAGAGGAAAAGAGAATAACCAGTTAGCACATCAGAATAGCAACTGATACACTGTCCAATTAATAGGCTAACATTAACACTAGACTAATTAAATACTAATTGAATTACAACAAGTCTATTGGAAATGTAAAAATATCTCTATTTGTGACATGCAATGACTGCTATTTCTATGACACTTCAGCAATGGCAGTTCTCACTTGTTTCTGATGAAATGCATACAAAGATTCTTGAGAAAAGAAAGTAAGTTTAATAGTAACAAAAAAGTGTCTCTTCTCATTATAAACTACCCATTCCTGACTGGAAACTGCCAGCAGTTCCCCAAGATAACATTACATATAGTGCTGTACACACTACCTAGAAGAATGTGTTGTCCTGTGAGTATAAGAAAGAAAGAGATATAAAAATGGAAAGGTAGGAATCAAGCATTTACTTACTTTAGACCTGGATCTGTTTCTCCATATTCATCCAAGTAGGGTGCAGGATATAAGCAGCCCCTGGTTTTACCTTCAATGAGGACAACTTTGCATTCCCTGATTCTTAAAGAAGAGAATAGCTACATTTAAAATACAACTCCAAGCAGGCTCTTCCCTTTTTGGTGAGCTATAATTTATGTCGAAGTAACATTTCTTTATCTCAGACAAAAAGAATCAAATGCTTTGACAATGTTGTGAATTCTGTCCTTCTAATCATTCCCCTTTATTCTTTAACACATTGAATTCTGTCTACTTACTTGAGAAACATGCAGACTCCTGCCCCACATTGAAGGGCATGAGAAGTACAGGCTCCCAGCTCCTCCCCATTCACTAGTTCCTGACAGCAAGTATTCTGGGAACACAACATTGCCCCACAGAATAAACACAATACTGGGTGTTTTTGTTCATCATCAGAAGACCGTGGGCATCTGTAAGAGGTGTAACCAAATATCAACTAAGGTTAATGTTCCTTAAAAAAACCCCAAAAAGACTATCCAACCAATTAAAAACCCCACATCACAATCAAACAAAAACCTTAGACATATTATGACGCAATTATTTCATGTATCTGCCTCTTTATGTTGTATTTTCACACTGCTTGAAATGATTTACCTGCAAGATATCTGCTTTGAGTAGAGGCTAAACTAGATAACAGAAGTCCCTTCTGACTTCAATTATCCTATGATTCACTTTTCTTGGCATAAAACAGTGCCATCATCTGGGCTTGTTGTGTCCAGTGCAAAAATAATTTTCAGGCTTATGGCCAAACCAAATGCACATTGCGCAAGAACAACAACAAGCAGACTAAGCAATAAAAATTCTATATGATGTTATCAAATACAAGTGGCTTCATTTAGCAAGCTGTTGTGCTTCAAATTTAAAATGAACAGGTGCTAGTATTGGCCAGTATAACTGTAACAATGCCTTCACTTCAAAATTATTTCTGTACTCTTTCAACACCAGTTGCAGTAACAGCAAGAATACAGAATTCACTAAAAGTGACAAAACACCTAACAACAGAACTAAATACACCACATCTTACCTAAACTGAGAGGCTTGGTTCAGAAGGCAACTGTAGTCTTCAGGAAGCTCTATTAAATGATTTCTTTTCCTAGGATACCTGGGTAAGTGGAATAGAACTATTATGAGAATAATAAAGATCAAAGTAAACAATGGAATAAACAACCACGTATCCCTGCTAAGCTTTTGGTCATTTCTGCAAAAGTCCACAATTCTAGAGCAATTCTTCAGTCCTGGGATGCCAAATGAGATACTCCACATGGGAGCATCAACATTTCCAAATTCCAGCAAAGGTGTTGAACTTAAATTTCACATATAACCTACATATATGAAGACATTTCAGATATTTCAGTTAGCTTTTGTTCTTTCCTAGAGCAGGACAAATTACTTGTCTAACAATGCTGTACGATCTCAATGAAGAGTCACTGTATAATGTAAAATAAACAAGACATTTAAAGACATATGTACTTCTGGTAGTAGAGCAGAAGGAATAAAACACAAAGTCTCTAGCTTGCCCACAACAAGCACATCACTCTTTCAAGTGTTTTAAGTCAAAAACAGAAGAAAACAACAATAAGCTTACCTTATTGCAATGCTTTTCCCTTTCAAACAACTTAACACCACTGGATCAGCACACCACCTATTCCAAACAAACATTTGCAGATGACAGCATTTGATAAAAACATACATTTAGGTTATTAAACAAAACTAGTAAGTGATAAGCAAACACAAAATACTGATAAAAGCATTGATAGTTCTACCTAAAACTTTGCAAGGAAAAATGGGTGGTTTTTTTATCATTTTCTTCAGGAGACTGTTTTAAGTTTGTATACAGGAGGAAAAACCTATGTGAAAAAACACTTAAAATTATCATAATGCACATAAAAACACACGCTTTCCACAGAGTTAAAACTGCAAGCAGTTTTCAAGTGGGCTACAATACACAGCACCTTTTGAAATACATGTGCTAAAAGACACAGTATAAATAAATATTGTACATTTTAACAGAAAAACATTTGCTGTTTTTATTAAATAATTATAACCTAATGGTTATTTTACAACAATTTACTGCATGATGTGTGCTTGCTTAGAATGGCCAGATGTGTCTATCAAAACCATGGCAGCTACTGGCCAGTTACTAAACAGAGGAACTGGTATGTTCAAGATGTCTTTTAAATTATTTCTACCAAAAAAAAAAAAAAAAAAAGGAGAAGGGAGAAACAACTGCAGCAGATGGTCAATCTAGTATGCTTCATTTAACACATTTCTCAACAATCATCAAATTTAGTCTCCTGAAATAAGATTCTGTGAAAAGACATATGGGAACCTGCATGATGATTTGGCAACTGTTACTATTACGTTTAATATGCACCCTCCTACTTGAAACCTCTTTTTCTGACTGGGAGCACTGTAACTATTTGCTAATCCTGCTTCTAGTGATCTTTCCCAATGTTCACAAGCACCACCTTCTGTGGTCTCTTAGAAGCACTTCTATGCCTTTAAGCAAATAGGTAGGAACAAGTAAGACAAACTTACTTAATAGTTTACTTGAAAAAAAAATTTAAGAGATAATATATATATATACTACAAATGGAACTGATGATAACAAAACTGTATGTAGGGAACTGTTTAGGTCAGCTATATAGACTGTTAGAAATCAACAGTTCAAAAAGTCCCTAAATTGAAAAAAACTAGACGAGAGAGGTTAAAAAACCCAACCAAACAACAATGCAATAAAAAGCTAATGTGAATCAGAGAATTCTGCCAAGAACCAGGAATAATCATTACTGTCACCAGGTGCTCAAATGGTCACGTTAAATACAGAGACATTCTCCAACATAATATAGCTAGATTACTCTTCAATGGGGATGGGAGATGGCATGTCTGTTAACTTGAGGTTTTGAATGCAGAATTTAACCAATTCTTTCTTTACTGCTAAAGAAATAATGTTTTCTTTACTGCTACTTTCATGAACTGAAAGAGGAGAAATTTAGGTTAGAAATTAGGATTCTTTCCTTTGAGGATGGTAAGATACTGGAACAGGTTGCCCAAAGAAGTTGTGCATGCCCCAACTCTGGAAGTGTTCAAAGCCAGGTTAAGTAAGGCTTGGAGCAGCCTGGTTTAGTGGAAGGTGTCCCTGCCCACGGCAGGGGGGTTGGACTCAGATGAGCTTTAAGGTCCCTCCCAACCCTCTAACATTCTATGATTCCATGACTGCAGATGGCAATGTACAGAATGCTCAAACTGTACCTTTCAACCATTAAGTCAATTTCAACATCCACCAGTCTATTTTGCAAATGCTGAGAAGAAATAATACAAAACCTCACCCTGCCAGCTATGTGATTTTCTACATTCTCATTTTATAGCTCATGTCATCAGCACTTTTGCTGTGAACCAATTAAAAATGGGCAAATGAACATGGACTGGCATATCAAAAAAGCAAAGGTTTAAAATAACTTCTGTCTGCATAGTTTCATATAGGTTTTCAAGCACTAGTCCCTTAAACTGTAGTTATCTAATATTAGAATTATCATAAAATAAACAGTGCTTTATGTTTTTGAAGTGCTTTAAGAGCTTCAGTGTACCTGTGCAAAATGTTTAAAACTTCAATATGAACTTGAGCTCATTTATTGCCCGTTTTAATATAGGATTCCCACAGGGCCACCACAACAGAAAAACATGGCCTGTCCAATCCCAGTTAGTACCTTTGAAGCAGTGGATTTACTGTGTCCCAATATTCATGGAAGAGCAGGAATAAATTCGTAGGCAGAGAGAGGTAACTACAAAGTGCCTTGAATTGCCCTTCTTCAGAAACTGCAAAAGAAGACAAAAAAAACTGTTTGAGTGCTTCAGCACTGCTGAATAATTCACTCAAAATTAGAAATCTCCTCATCCCTCTTCCATTGAATAGTCTGTATCCAACAACTTCAGCATAGATCCTATATAGTACAATTGGAGATTATTCTGCCAACTTAATCAGAGCCTTAATAATTTGGATTAGCTAAGGATCTGTTTGATATATATTATTAAGTATTTTTTAATGCATAAGTTACTGTAAAAACAGAATTCCTTGCTTAAATTACTGCATAATATGTAACAAGTGCAGTAGATTTCTGTACTTGCATTTAGTTTTTCACTATCCCTATGATAGTCCTCAATGATACTACATTTTGCTGTAATAAAGTCAGTGCTAACATTATATAAAATTGGGTTAATTTTATAGTTTGCTGAGTGGTCATTTATTGTCACTGCTAAAGAAAATTATGTTGTTGGTGCACCAGAAAGACTCCTCCCTACAGAATCTAAGATCCAGACTCCTGGTAAGGATAACAGTATATCTCAATGTGTAGAGATTTTGACTTGTATATCATAATAAAATTCAGTTGACAGTTTATATAAATCAATTTTGCTTTTTTAAATTTTTCCATATTATACATGTTACATTTTGTCTCAGTTAGTAATAAAAATTATTGTCTTCCTTTCCAAATAGTTCATGATTCTGTGTTTCACTGCATTTTGACACATGAAAAAGTATTTATTTTTGGGGTTATATCACTAATGCATTAGGATCCTTCGAGGAAGAGGCTTAAGTTTTATCACGTGCTTTTTATCTATTAGGTTTTGTTTTGCTCAATCCCTGTATCTTTAGCATTTACCAACATAAGCACTACACAAAAACACTGGGTTTTTAAAATATATTTCAGGTCATTTCTCAGGTGATGTAACCTAAATGCCTTCCTTTAACTGCTGAATCTTTATCAACAAATACTTACTATTAATACATCACTGATAAGTCACATATTTGCATATACTCAGAAGTAATGCTCTTCTATGCAAAGAAGGCCAAGACAACTCAGCTTCACATGCCTGTCCCGTCCTTAACAATTACAAATGAGTAATTGCTTTACTTTCCAAGTCTTACTTTCACGTACTGACTATTGTTAAGTTATTGGGAACATTTAGAAATTCTTTCAAGACAAAGAAGGTCATACATTTGTTTTCTCACATTACCTTGTAGTAGTTCCTCAGGTGGAGAAACTCCCAGCAAATAATGGAAAAATAAAGCAGCACAACGAAGGTAGGGCATGATGCCTTTTTTAACACAATCCCACACAAGCCAGCCTGGAATATCCTGACTAAAGCAACTGTAAAACACAAATGAGAAATAGCTGCAGTACTTCACAGCGCCAATCATTCTAGCACTATCCCATTTTTGCTAGCCTTGGTAGAATGGTAGCTGTGTATAAGCAACCCTCACATACCCCAAGTTCTGTAAAACACAGCCACCAGCACCTAACTTCCAACTTCCTCTTTGCCCAAGGAATGAGTGCTGAGTTTATGAACCACACTTCTGTTAAATCTTCAAATTAGACAGCTGTACCTGTCAGAAGTGTGAAAAATGGGCACTAACACTCCAATAAGCAACAATTTTCAGCTTTACACTTATCCCCCTTTTGTAGTAGGACCATTTCCTTCTTTCTAGATTCCATTTATAACACAAGAGATCTAAACCATAATAATCAAAACAAAGAAAGATAAACACTACAGATAAATACTGCAGTTGGACATATTTCTCTCCACAATGGATACAGGTATTTTTTCATCCTCAGGCTAATGATTTACTCTGCTGTTCACAAGAAGTAGCCACTTGAACTAAAAGCATTTCTTTCACCAGTTTCAGTGTTCAGGAGCATGGGATGAAAGCACAAGGCACTGTGCTAACTTCCCCATACAAAATGAGTAATTTTTTTCCTGTCTTCTGCGTTGTCCTGGCCACTCCTGAGGACTGCTGTCTTTGCAGGAAAATGTAACACTACTATTGAACTGCTACTTACCCACTGGTGTACTGGCAAACCTCTCTACAGAAAGACTGTGCAGACTGTGCCTCCTCACTGTTGTCAGATGAAGGAGCAGTAGGGGATTCTGCACACACAAAGATGAATCCACTGTAAATGCACTCCATCCTGACACTTTCACAAATACAAAATACTTTTCTATTATTCAATCGCATTACAGAATTAATTCTGCTTTAATTTGCTTAATTATTTTTTATTTGCTGTTTTCTGTCTTTAAAATGTTCTCCTAAGACTGAATGCTGTAAGGAAGAATCAGGACTACTCCCTCATTGCTTATCCTCATGTAAAAATTGTTTCTTTCCCTTTTTAACTTTTGAAGTTGTCCTACATAGCTCAAGCTACAGGAATTTTTTAGAAGTCTAGATTTCTTTTTAATTCCTATCATACTGAAGAAAAAACAAAGTACTAGGTAGAAAGTCTATAGGCTACTGGTAATTTTTAACAATGTTATGAAATAGAGAGAAAAATTCTCTCCTATCAGCGGACAGGATTCTGTATTTCAGATCTGGGTATTTACTAAGTTGAAGGGTAAAGAAAATTTTATTTCCAAATCCATATTGATTATCACTGTGCAGCTCAGTGATGATTGCAGAACTTTGATTCTCCTACAAGGAGTGAAGAAGGGAAAGTTACTCCCCTGAAACGACTGACTGAAGCAAGTACTGGCCCATCAGTAACTATTTTGTTTTCTTAGCCTAAGCACACAGAGGTGATATGATAAAATACTCTGAACTTGATGTAGGACTATTTAATTTTTACCAGAAAACAGTTATTACTACTTAGGCCTAAGTGTCACTTCTTATGAGAACGTTTATATGTGGAACACACTAATGGTATCAAAAATGCCAGAAAAATGCAACACAAATACACATCTACCTGTTGCTGAAGAGATGACAATTTGCATTATGTGTGCCAGTGTTGTCAGATGGAAGAGGTAGAGGTGGTTATAAGCTGAACTAACTGATGAAGGTTGCAAGTCTACAGCATCTTCCCAGTATAAAGACGGAAAGGATAACACAGTTCCCACCTACAGTGAAAAGAAGAGGCAAACATTAAAGTGCAAAAAAATCGGTAATAAATACAAGGATAGCAATTATACTCTCACCACACATTTCTGTAGTCTGTTAATCTACGTTGATAGTTTTAATTCAAAAACTCACTGGAAAGTATTAACCATTTGTGCACTAGGGCATGTAGGAAATTCAGACAGAGCTGCATGGTAACTGCCAGTTTAGAGATATACCATGCCTAGTTCCTAAAAAGCTTAATATATCTGTTCTTTGACACAAGACAAAGCACACTGAAAAAAGTGGGAAATGACACCAAGCATTAGATAGAAGGGCAGCCAGGGCAAAACAGACTTTATTTGATGAGTTTGTTTTTGTTGGTTGTTTTCTGCTTGCTTGGGGTTTTTTTTAAGAGCAGAAAAATCTATAATACAGACTTGTATTAAGAGGCTAAGAAAAATACAGAAGCTAATGAGAGTCAATATGAAGGAGTCAGAAGGAATGAAATACTGACTGAGACGAGGGGAAAGTGAGGGGAAAAAACAGTGCATTTCTTAAGTTTATTTTTTTATGCTTAATAACAACAGAAGTGGTAAAAAGAAGATTGAGATTGTAAAAATGAAATTTAGTAAGAACATGAGAGCAAAGACTTGAAAGTTAGCAGAACTAGAAGTAAACATATAGAAGTCATATGTAATCATTTGATTGTTGCTCATGTATAATCATTTGACTCATGCAAGAGAACAGATACTATTTACAGAGTACAGTACACAAAAATTTATGCTCAAAAGAAAATATTAATACAAAGAATAAAATGATTCTGCTTACCAAAATGTGGAACATATCTACTTCTAAGAGTGATGGAGTGTCCTCCCCTTTAAAATTTGGTAGAAGAACTACAAAATAAAGGTATCAGTTATACATTTAGCATGTATTTTCTTCTTTTGGATTGGACTGTAGTATCAGAATCTGATTTTAGAGCCTCTATCACTTCTGTGTTTTCATCAAAGGTCCAGATCTCTAAAGTAAGGATCTATTTGATTAACTGCTTACCACTGATTTAACAGATTTTGCATGCTTAGCTATTTCCACACACCTAAACAGCTCACAGTACTAAAAAATGTATCTTCAAATTTCTGAGACATAAATCTTTATTTCTCCAGCTCTAAGAAATCACACACAGTGTTAAGGGAGAAGGTGCTTAGGCAGCTCAACACTAGATGCCTCAGAACTTCACCCAATACAAAAGCCTAAGAACCACAGCTGAGAGTCTGATCTAATACAAAGCAAATCAGAGAGTGGGATCCACAAAGGCCACCATACTAACAAAAATCAATAGGAAACATGGGGGAAGCCACATGCCTCAAACTAGCTCTCCCTGAGAGCAAAATATCTTAAACTAGGCTTCAAGCAGCCTCTTGAAAGTACTGAAAGTCACAGAATTATAGAATGGTTTGCATTGAAAGGGAGCTTAAAAGATCATCCAGTTCCAACTCCCCTGCCAAAGGCAGGAATGTGACTCACTACATCAGGTTGCTCAGAGCTCCAGCCAATCTGACCTTTAATACTTCCAGGGATGGTGCAACCACAACGTCCTTGAGCACCCTGTTTCAGTACCTCACCATCCTCACAGAATAGAATTTCTAACAGTTAATCTAAACCTAGTTTAAAACCATTCCCCTTTGTCCTGCCCCTATCTATCTCTATAAAAAGTCCCTCTCCATCCTTTTTATAAGCCCTCCTAAGATACTGAAAGGCTGTAATGAAGCCTCCCCAGAGCCTTCTCTTCTCCATGCTGAGAAGATGAGGTCTCACAATTAAGAAATACCTATTTTGTAGCTTTATTCACCTATTTAGAAGAGAATTTGAGTAATTCTGAACATTTCCAGAAACAGTTGGTACCCATCTGTTCCAGACTTGAGTATCTGTAGGTCTGGGTAATCTGGGTGAGTTCAATCTACACCCCTTGATTTCAAGCAACTGAAGTGAGCACTGGTGTCAAGTACTCCGACCCTTGTTGCTGTGCTTTGTTAACCTGTGTGCCACTTTGGAACAGAAACCTCAGCAACCCAAAAGGTAGTAGATAAAAGGAATACAATACCTCCTAGAAGACGAATCAGATGTTTCTGAATCAGGACCTGTGGGGATGTTGTTCTCTGAGCAGCTGCAAACTGCACTAATGCTTTAAGGCCGCTGTGCTAGAGCGCAAGAGAAAATGGTTGAATGGGAAAAAAGGCTAAATATAATAGTTATACAGAACTGTAAAAACATATCTACAGTTACATAAACATAAAAGACATTTATAAATTAATTTAATATGAACATCCATATATAAGCATACATATTATTCTTTCAAAGTGCTCTTTATGCTATGAATCCAAACACAGAGATATCCCTCAACAGAGAATGATCTTGATGTTAGCAGTTTTGACATGTCTATAGATGCATGTATATTACAAATAAACTTTTTTTTAAAATATATTGCACATCTTACTCATCCATACCTGTCTATTTTGTAAAGATCCAAATAAAGGCTTGCCCTCTGTTTCCAAGAGGTTTTCTTAAAATTAAACAGAAAAAATTAAGGGTATTTTCTACACAACTTACTATTAATTTATTCTTAGTATATACACTCCTTTTAAAGCTCAACTTGTTATAAGAGAATTCTCTAAAAAAAAAAAAAAAAAATCGGTCTTAAATGGCATTGATCATTTCCAAGACAAATTATTGAAGTAAGCTTTTTTTAAAATCTTCAGTTTCCAGACCTTGCTACCTAGGGATTTAAAGGAATGCTGCTTCACATAAATGATGATAAAACATTCATTCTATGGATTCAGATTTATTTTCAGTTACCCTTATACAATGTTCAAAACGACCAAGTTACATTTACAGAGATGCTATGCAGCCATCTCACCCTCCTATGTATCATAGAAACACAGAATTTTAAGGGGCTGAAATGGACCCTAAAGATCATCATCTAATTCCCACTCCCGTGCCCACCCCCTCACTAGATCAGGTTGCTTAAGGCCTCCAACACTGCCAGGGTTGGGGCAGCCACAACTTGCCTTGGCAACCTGGCAAAACACTGGACTACACTACTGCATTTGATTGCAATTTAACAGAAATACTTTCAAAACAAAACTCCCAAGCTGGAATACAGTTCATCTCTCCTCCCTGAGTGCATTGGTTCTGAAGGAATAACAAAAAGAAAATAAGGTGAAAAAAATCAGAAATCAAATTAACTCAATTGAGCAAAACAGTATCAATTCAAATGTTTTTGTACTTCAGTCACTTCTCAGAGATGAAACAGTACACTTGGAATTTTTAAATTTTATTTAATTGGGAGATTTTTGTTTGGAGGCATTTTGTTGTGGGGTTTTGGTGAGGTTTTTTGGGTTTATTTCTTTTTTCAGGACTGACTTTTGGCAACGATACCAATTCACATCCCTTGGGTTGATACTCTGAATCTCCTCTAGAGGTTCCTCTAAAGTTCCTCTTCTGGGCAGCCTGGCCACATGTCCATTAAATGGTTTTAATAATGCACTATTACTAGATTCCAGACCAGTATACTGAAGCTATGCAGGCAGTTTTGCTTTACAATTTCACAGAAGTCTGCTCTATTTGCAAACAAAAATGAATCCAAGGGGGTGATGTGGCCTAGGATAAGTCAAACTGTCACAGTGGTCCCTTTGGCTTTATACTCTTCTTCTCAAGTCTACCTGAATTTTCTTCTACTAACACAGGTCTTCAATATCACACCTGTGATACCAGTTATTGCATTTATGCACTTGCTGGTGAACTCCTCCTTGACAGCTACCAATATCTTTTTGATATATCAAACAAAATCCATCTGCACAGCATTAAGTACAGTAATGTTAATAAAGTGGGTGGCCTCCAATATTTTCTCAACTTATTTGAAAATATAGAATCCATCACTAAAGATGCAATCAGTTCTGTGACTATTTCTGCCTTATCAGAATATTCCCAATCCACCTAATAACGTGAACTCCTGATACTCCACTAGAGATTTAAAGTAGACTAAACTTGTACTTCAACTAATTCATCAAGAAATACTCTGTATAGCTGGCAAATCACATGTATGGACATGTACAATTACATTCTCAATCCTTTCAAACTGCATTTCAGACCTAGATCTTGCCTTTTGCCCTTCCTGGAAACCTCTACAGATATATCCACAGCTTCATGCTTATTACACCAATTTAATTGTGTATGTAGTACAGAAATGAAGTGAGACAAATAGGTACATTTATCCCAAACAATGAAATAATTTTTCTGGTAATTTTTTTTTCCTTCAGAGATTCATGGCAGAGAATGTTTGGCAGTTTTTTCAGTGGGTTTTTTTGTTTGTTTCTTTTTCTACCAGATACCTACTTAGCTATTTCAGAATACAAGAGACTTTCTTTACAAATCCCACAAAAATTCTTTAAGACTACAGACAAAAACAAATAATGAGACAGGGAGACTATTTCACAGCTATTGGATATTTAGCCTAGGAGATGCCTGCAGGTCAATGATCTTTGGCAGCCTGAAATTATTAATTGAACATTCTCAATGTTACAATTAGTAATGTGGAACATGATCACTAACTGCTGTCTCAAACACAACGTTGGCATTCCATACCATATTTCATCAGCTACTATCTAAGAAAAACATCCTATTATTTATATTGGTTTATAGATAATAATTCTGTTATTACATATCATTTACTTTCCTATACTATTACGTATGGCTGGTACTTATGTAGAACTATTATTTGTACAATCACATTGTGTAGAATTAAACAATCAAGCAACTGTAACATATTCAATTCATGAGAAGGAATGAACTGAAATTATGCTTTACCTATACACTGGATGGTAAAAGCACATGTGCTCCAGGTCATCATAGGAATCCGGGAATCAGCTTCATTTGGAGCAACTTTGAGCCCAACTCTGTAAATGGTGGTGGCAAAGAGAATCAGCATCTCCTTGATACTGCTTGAGTACTTGGCTCTGCAAAACCAAGACAAGAAAACTTCAGTCTAAATTATTAATAGTGTTAATGAATTACTGGTTAATCAATCACTAACAAAGTCTAAGTCCAAACCAGGACAACTACTCATGAAAGAAATACTGAAAACAAAGACCCTTTGTCTGGAAGAGATGAAACAAATCCATAGTTTTCAGCAGTAAACAAGTACCTTGACAAAAAAGGCTTTACAAATTGAGACATTAAGAGCTACCACACTGGAAGATATTATTTCTGTGTATTACACTGTAATTCACATCAGAAAAATGCAAACATTTTGAAAGAAAATATAATGAAAATAAACGTTGTAAGAAACTGTAATTTTAAGTCCTGAAGTGAAAATAACAAGGTGCTAAAAATGGAAGACATTTCAAGTGGTTTTTTAAACATATTTTTTAGCATTTAAGCTCTTTTCAAATTACATCAGGTTAGTTTATATAAATGCAGCTTTACGCAAGCAAGTGTTTAGCAGTTTAAATGGCCTGTGGGTTTTTTTACAAATCAGACAGAACTTTCTAATAGAAATATATGACATTCCTATTAATTCTCCATATCTTTATGGACAAAACAATTGTACCACAAAACCTGGGGTTTCGCCAGGTTCACACTTAACACGATTTAAGTTTGAACTACAGAATCTTTCCCAAGAAAGTCAGTTATCTAGAAAAAAATTCAACTTTCTGAAAACAGACCATTTTTAAATTTTTTTACAAATAAAAGGTACCATGTGGGTACTCTGCATAACTGTGATGTCAGTTTGAAGTAGCAGAGTACTTAGATCATGATCTAAGAAGAACTAAGGGACAGCTGAGCTCACTTGAAAAGCATCTACCCATTCATTCTGTTTTAGTGGGCAAATGCTTCTGCCCACTGGAATTGAACATGCTTAATGCAATTAGTAATGTGGAACATGATTACTAATTGCTGTCTCAAATTAAACTCAATGTTGGCATTGAGTTCAATTTAGAACAGAATAGAAATAGAAACAGAGAACACCCCTATCCCTCAAAGTGATGCACACTCCATCATCGTGTCCAAAACCACCTGAAATCTATGCCCAAAACAGTGTAGCAGGAAAATTAAGGCAAACAGACAATAAATAACTTGCCTAGAGGCACAGCAAGTAACCCAAATCACTGGAATTGTGGATTAGAAGATTCCAGACTTCTAGCTTTGTACTGAGAACATAAGAAGCACCAGACTGGATTTGACCAAAAGGTCCACCTAGCTCCTCATAGATTCAATATTCAGTGAATGCTTATGGAAAAGAATAAGTAAGCCACTAGCCCGACCAAACAATTCCCATGTCTTTCGTACAACACAAATTCCAAAGTATACCCGGGATATTGAAGGGAAAATTAATATAGTGCAGAGAACACTTCCAGTAACACTTACGGGGACTGAACTCCAAAACTAAGGATGGAATGGAATTCCAAAGCTGAGTTCCCCATTCCCTTGTTGGTGAAAGGTGGAAAATTTTGTTTCTCTCCTTCCAGGAAAAAAAACCAAAACAACATTCTCATTAAAAGCAAATAAGCTGTTTACAGTTTTCCAGCAGTTTAAAAAAGGAGTCAACTTTTTATTTGAAACTGATTTGAAAATAAACACACCTCACCAGCCAGATTATAGTCCATGATTCCTCCTTTAAGTGACATCTACCTCTATTCCGGAAAACAGTAGGTTCTCTGTGCCTTCTGTTTTCTAAATACTCATACCTACTTTCATATTGTCATTTAAAAATTAGTTCTCTTTTTTACTACCTCACAGTTCATATAAAAGTTAAATTAACTATGAGCATTAGTCCATTGGCATCCTCTCCAAGTGCACATAATTTTTTTTTCTACAGCAAAGATGAAAATATTTAAACAAAAAGCCAGAAAATTTGTGATGGCACTGAAATCAAGACATCAACTCAGAAAGGGCAATGACTCTTATCACCAGCTTTATTTGATATGGTGTTGATTGAGAGCAAAATGTATTCTTTATCTGAAGTTTTCTGCTGGTACTAGTTAATGCACTGATATATGTCTCACAGAATAGCTTAAAAATTAAGATAACAAACCTTTAGCATTTTTCACGCTGTAGCCTGATATTCTGACTGTGACAATCTCCAGCCACTTAGCTAGGGACAGGATTTGAGCTACTGCCTCTGCATCCTCACTGAAAACAAAAATAGAAAGCAGATTTTACTTTAACACTCAAAGAACCACCTTATCTTAAAAAGCAGAGGGCACAGTTAGATTCAAACACACTAACCCAGTATTTGCTCAGTTTCGCTGGCTTCAGAAATTTTCAGCAAACAGTATAAAATGGAGTGTAAAGCTAAATACAAAGTCTAGGTACTTCCTCATTTGACTTCACCTTCAAAGCATAGACAACTCAAAAATGTTTTATAAAAAATAAAAGATTTACTGCCAAAAGAAGTATATTTGGCTAAACAATCAATAAAGAGATATGCAGTATGTTATACAGATAAGAAAGCTCAAACCAAGTTTTCCTTCCAAAAACTTGAAATGCTGACCAGCCTCAAAGTAATATTTTTTTTCTTTTTTTTCTTTTTTTTTTTTTTTTTTAATTAGAGGTTATCCAATCTGGTATTCACCTGTTTATTTTTTGAGCCTGCAATGGAACGATAGGAATCACAGTATTGCACAGAGATTTGCAAAGTGGACAAAGATATTCTCCATTCTCCAAGTCAAATATCTGTTCAACGTGCAGACGTTGTCGGAAGTTCAGCTGCATTGCTTCAAAGTACCTACAACATTAAAAAGGAAATTGCTAGAAAGTGGAATGGCTCAAATGCAACATGAACACAAAGGTTCAAAGTGTTATTATATGGCAAACACTTATCCAAGCCAACAAACAAATCCTTTCCTTTGACTTCTAACTCTTCTACATGTGCTTGGGTGTGAAAACAATCAAACCTTTGAGCACACAGATGAATTCAGGCAAAAATGCCTGGTATATCACCAATGGGAAAATTATGGCAAGTTTTCCTTGCTTATAATATCCTTATAAATTTCATTACGATTTGTGCAGACAAGCAGTCCTTACATTTTTCTACTCTTCCCTCTCATTTTCAACATAATGGAACACTGTATCTAATAACTCTCACATGCAGCTCACTACAGTAAATTTGAAACAGATATTGAACCTGTGGTTGTTTAATTTTAGGAAACAATACTGGTAAGATTTCACAAATGGTTCATCAGCTATTCATTGCACTTACTAAGCCTCATGACTAGATAATGGAACTGTAGCCTTCTTTAAACAGGAAGCAAGAATAATATATATTAGAATATCACACTTTGAATGATTTTAAACTGAAAAAGAAGTAAGAAACAACTATGATATTTTTACAGGTGTCATTATAATTTTTGTTCCCTCAGTGGATATAGTAAGGCTTCAAATTCCGTTATTGCCTCATTGGTATTTATGGGAACAAAAAGATCAAATGTTTAAATGATCTTCTCTGGATACAAATTCACTCCTAATGTTCAGGCCAAGTATATAGGATCTTAGAGAGAGAGATGAAATTATCCAAATTCTACACAAAAGTAATAACTAGACATTTTTCCTTTTTTTTTTTCCTTTACACCATACATCTTAAATAAAATAAAATCCCATTTATGTGAGAAGAGAAGGTGTATGTGCAGGGGCATCTGCAGAATTTCTAACAAATACAGAATATTTAGGGAAGTACTTTGTTATAAAAACTCCATATATTTATTTTCCACCCAGTCACACAATATTTTTACAAGCAACTCCTCTTCCTCATACATACAACTACAAGGATATTCCACTCATTTCAACTTGTTCTGTTCTAGAGAATTTGCAGCACCTTTAGGCTGCACATAGAAAGGTATGGCAGGCATAGTTTGGCAAAATATTAGTAAATTAGAATGTCTCTTATGTAATAAATAAAACACTATACTCAAACCTTCTGTGCCATACCATATGTGAAGAGCCTGTTGTCCATTTCAATCCCATTAAACCATACAGCAAGTCATCTTTCCTCAAAAAGAGCAAGGAACTGAGCTCCAGTGTTGCACTACTTAGATCTACGCAGATGTAGATGGATCTGCCAAGAGCAGATGTATTATATGCAAGGAACATACTTTTGTTTCATTTGTGTGCACCTATTTATTCTGTACTGTTTTATTCTAAAAAACAGCATTATACACACATATAGAAAAGTGAAAAGTGAAAGGTAAGCACTAGAAATTTAGTAAGATTTTTTTGAAGTAAAATGGCACAAGTACAAACAACAAACCTCCAGAGACTGTTTGTAACATAAGTCATACGAACAGTAGCTTGTAAATGCATGAACCGACTCTATCTGTTAATTATAATTCAGTGGGATTATTTATATTATTATTTCACACTGCTTATATAGTTTAGACTTGCCAGACTTATGTGGAGTGAAATGTAGGATGATTGTATCCTACAAGCTAGGAATCTTGGTCTTTTAATATTCAGGTTGCAGTCAAATCCGAAACACTTGGTCTAAATTGTAGGTCCCCCAAACAACAGAAATCTAATAAAGCCTATAGCAATTGCATCAATTCTTCACTCTTACCTTCATTAAGAGTTTCTTCACTGATATGGGAGGGTTCACAAACAAATATTGGTAGATTTAACCACTCATATTCTTCATATTCTATTCTAAATACTAGAACCTCTCCTAAACACTTACTGGAATAGATCAGTTTCACCCTTTAAGTATTGACCTGGTGACAAACTTTCAGAGTACTGTTGCTAAAAGTAAACCTACTCAATATGGTTTCTTATTCTTGACAAGTTTTACACCACTGTTTGTATTTGCATAAATTAGTAAGTCCTTAGAGATTATTCTCTGGGTCATAGAAGGCTAAAACTTTTGATGATGATAATCTTCATCAAGTCAAAACATATTTCATTTTTAGATGAGTGGAAATAGTTTTGATACTTAAATTAAATATCTACTTACTGTACTCTTAAGATGATTTGGAAAATAGATTAAATAAAAACCATTAAAAGGCAGCAAAGACACATCCTTACTTCTGCCAGCAGGCTGCGTGCATTACATGACCACAGCTCCCTGTGTGGGTCCCACAAGGTAAGTCAGGGTGCATGAAGAGGGGATCCAGTGTATCTAGAAACACGTGGCAGAAAAATTATTGAATGAACAATAACGTAACTTCCCATCAGCATGAACAGAAATGAACAACAATTTACACAGAACATGAACCTTCTGATCTTATTTTCTTACAGTTTGCACAGTCACATTAAAGCTCCAGGTGGCTAACTTTCCCAGACCAATCATGCAGCACAGCAATAACAAGGAATACCCATTTAAACTACTGAAGGTTTTCCATATAAAGAAAAAGATGCCAAAATTCAAATTGGTTAAAAAGAAAAAAAAGGTGCTTCTGTACTGGAACAGATCTGTGGTTGGATTCATTGACACTGAAGCTTTTAATGCCTTTCTTACTCTATATTTAAAAGAAAAAGAAATTACTAAGGACAAGTAGGATGAATAATTTCTCCAAGTAATCCTGTGTATTTTCAAACCACTGACACAAAAAGCATTGCTGAACAACAAAAATCAAGTTTGTCTTTTACAAATCTTGCATAATTCTAAACAACAGAAACATTATGAGAACGTACTGATGTCTTTGTATGTGCACCCAAAATGGGATCCCACTTTTGCTTTAAAGGTATCTAAATAATACTGAACAACAGCAGTCCTTCATGCCTCAGCTGGGGACTCTCCACGACTTTGAACAAATACACTTGGATCTCACAAAATAATGAAAAAAAAAGAACATAAATTGCACTGAAAATAATTCTGTTTGACAGCAACCAAAGCAGCTCTAAGTTAAATGGAGACAGAAATAAAGTAAACCTTGGCATAACGCTGAATTGCCACTATCTGCACTTCTGCTGGGGGAACAAACATTTTCCATTTATTTAGATCTTGAAAGAAGTAAGTTCTTACAGACCTCCTTGTAACTGATGAGCAGCACAGGACCATAAAGTGGAGTATAAGTACAATAGACAATGCCCAGAAACAGCTTCAGAAAAAGGAACTCCATTCCCTTCTTTTTTCATTTCAATAGCCCAACATGTCACTACAGATAGTTTACAAGTGTATCTGACTACAAGAGAACAAGATTTAATCTGTACTTCAGGGTACCACAGAAAAAAAGAAATGTAATTAGTATATAACCTAGACAAAAATTCTATACAACTGGCTCAAAAATGCCATTACCAGTAGTTTGCTGATAAAAAGAATAATGGATCAAGCAGGATTCATAGGAGTTTGTCCTAGGCCTAGGACAATTCAGTACTTGTTAATGATCCAGAGGAGAAAACATGAAGCATCTTATTAGTGAAACAACTTGGAAAAAGTTTGTAAGCACGATAAAAGATAGGGCAATACCCTGGAAAAATTATGAAAAAATTATGATCTTTCCTCTAGTAACAATGAAGAGTTTACTTCTAAACTAAAGCAGGAATAATGAACTGCACAAGCATAATTTAAAGCTATTTTCTACATAGTAGTGTCAATAAAAAACACAGGACATAGCATCTGTTTTGCTCTATGAACTGACCACAAACCACAAAAAAACACCCCTAAGTCTGAAAATCAGAAGGAATTTATACTAGAAGTGGTGGCAGTATCTATCTTGAAATATTACTAACTTCCTTTTTCAAAAAGAGAACAAAAATGTCAGTGACTATATAAGTTCTCCCTTATCCTTGCTTTTATTTTCTTCTTTTCCTTAAGTAACAAGGCCAAAATTTCCCTCGTGTTTAGCCAATTGCTACTTACAAAAGAAATTGTGCTGGGTTTTGTGTTCCCTGCTAGGAATATGCTATTACATAAATGACACTCTTGTGATTTTGTAGCTTTCTTGTATTCAATTTTTTGTTCACTCATCAGATGATATATGATCCTTGCTTAGATTTTTTTTTTTAATATTGTTGTTTTATTATTTCCTGGGGATATAAGGGGAAAAAACCCAAACCAAAACAAACACCCTAACCCTTTTCAGGTTGGCATATTGGCCTCTGATAATGACCATTTATTTCCTTCATATTGGGAAAATTTGCAGCTGTACTTGAATAAACAGGAACTGTGAACAGTCTTGGCTTTTCTCCAAAGTAACAACTACCACCAAATCTATGTGTTTTATTAAGTCTTGTGAGATCAAAGCACTTTCTGATTTCCCTGAACAACAAACCTAGATCTTCATATACTTCTCAATTAAGTTTTAAAGCATAGATTTTAAAGCAATTTAAAAGTTGGCATCCTTTTTTCTTAAGTATGACAAGCCATTTACCTGACCAAACAAAAGAGTGTAATGGGTTCAAAGAGTTTGAGCTCCTTTTTTTGAGCAGTTTGAGTACAGAACTGCTTGTAGTCTAAGAGAAGAAAAATCACATACCTCCTGAGAGTTCAAGAATCCTAGTCCTATTCTGAGTTAAGGCAGTCGACTTCTGCACACAGGCAGATAATACCATGGCAGCACTTCCCAACTTTACTTCCTGCTCCTCCTGACAAAGAATACAGGTCAAAATTTCTTTCTCAGCAACAGATGGACCTCGTTTGGGACCCAAAGCAATTCTGGAGTAATCAACTGCTGAAGAGATGCTGTAAGACCAGAAGTGACACAGGCATAAAATAACCAGCTGGATTTTCTAAACAAACTGAATTCTTCCAGACATCTAACAAGGTCATACACTACACGTATGTCTGGTTTTTTTCTTACCTTTCTTCTTCCATAATTGCATCATCTTTTCCCTGGGCCTCCATTGTGTTTTCATACAGGAGCTTGTGGGTTTCAATGAAATTCCTCTGCAAGGCAGACATCTGGGCCATGATCTTCTGACGGTGCAACCTCGCTGCTTCTGCCTTTCTCTTTCGCTCAGCTTTCTCTTTATCCTGAGTGCTCTGTGTCTTACAGTGAGGGAATAAAGAAATCACAGGCAACTAAGAACATCAAAAAATGTCTTCTGACTCTTTCCCCATTATAGGCATTCCAACCACTGACATCAAATTCCTTAACCGATGACAATTTAATGAAGAAAAGAAGTTAATTGCTATCTTAAATAAAAAGAAATAAAATCCAATCTTTACATGTTGGCTAGGTTCATTAACTAAGACTGGACTTCTGTGGTCTACAAAAGGTGACTAGCACATTCCCTAGCCCAAAGATAAGATCACTAATACCTGAGTCATTTCAACAAGGTACTTGTCTGTATTTAAGAAATTTTAGTGAGGTGAGCATCAAAGCTCTCTTCAGACTTCTGTTATTCTCCCCTTAAGTGAAACCCTACTGAGTATTCAGTATCTCCCTTACAGAAATTGAAGGAAGTTTTATCTTGAACGGCCTATCCACGACACAAGAAATGTGTCAGCATTTTATGCATCTATGTATTTTCATTATTCTTCAGGTACACTGGGAAACTATTATTCTTCCAATATTTACTCCTGTATCATATTTTCAAAAACAAAGTATTTCTATGCTTTAGAAATGCAGAATTCAAACAATACTGGTAGACTTTATTAAAACACATAGAGCCTAACTCTTCCCATGGAATTACTTAAGGGAAAAATACGACATTATACACAAGGTTTCCATTACAATACCATCACTTTTCCAGGAAATCAAACAACAAATTTTTGCATCAATAGAAATGTAATGGATTCATTTCTTACTGACCTCTGTATTTTGACTGATACCTTAGCAAATCTCGTATGACACCTACCTCAAAAAAGAAACACAGCATATGCTGTGTGGTAAGTTTAGAACAAGGGATGCAATGACCAGCCAAGAGATAGCTTGGCAGAAAGCTGTGGCCAAACAAAAACTGTAAGAGCAAACTGGTCTGTCTTTACTTACTGGCTAAGGGTAATTAGATTCTTCTTTTCTGTTTGAATGCTAGTTGAAAACACAACCACTCCATGGGACTAAACTCATCTTTGAAATCTCAATTTCATTGTGTTATTTGACCACTAGATTCAGAGGTTATTTTGAGGGAAGGGAAAAGAGACTGACAGTCAGAATAATTACTTAAGGCTCATGTTTTTATACAATCAGGGCAAAGGACGTTAACTTCTTCATAGAGAATGTAAATTACAAGACAACATTTAAAGGGGATTTGTATTTCTAATTATTGGACAATGACAGTATAATAGAAAAGGTGGTCAAATCACAAAGAAAAGAAATGGAAAGATGAGCACAAACTACTTCCTTCAGTCCCCTCAATTGCTTCACTTAACTCAGAAGTACAGCCAAACTCACATTAGCTGTTAATAATTCCATGAAACTTGTTTAGCACAAATTTCACTTACTAAAAATATTACTCTTAGAAACTAAATCCTAGTTGTAGACAACATATCAGAAATAAGCTTTGAAAAATCATCATTTTAGGCAACAATAAATTTAGACACATTATTGAAAATAGCTGTTCAAAACATTAAATACAAGGCTTCCACCAAAGCTTTATTTTTATCATTACCTCATCACCTTTTGTAGCTTCTGAGCCTGATGCAGCTCCTACTGTTGTCAAACTTGATTTTTCCCTCAATCTCTTCACCATATCAAACATCTAAAAAAGAGGCTTAGCTGTTAAAAATAAAATGCAACTTGGCTTTTATAACAACACAGCTTAATACATTTCCAATGTTACAATATATAAGCATTGGAATAGGCTGCCCAGAGAATTTGTGGATGCTGGAAGTGTTCAAATCCAGGTTGGATAAGGCTGTAGGCAATCTGGTCTATTGGAAGGTGTCCCTGCCCATGGCAGGGGCTTGGAGCTAGATCATTTTTAAGGTCCCTTAACTCAAACCATTCTATGATAGAAGACAGGATTAAAACTCTTGGTATTTCATTTCACGTTATTTTCCAATTTTCAAGTGAATTAAACCACTCAATATTCCTACATAAAAGAAACACCCAAGACTGGATGTGCACTCCCAGAACACTGCTTTACTCATTATTTGTTGTTATTTTGTAACAGATAGATGAGAAATATGCATAAAAATGTCATTACTGGAATGAGTTACCCAAGCAAAAATTGATCCAATATTTGAAAGTACAAGTAGCAAGTACAATGCTGTAACAGATCAAGCTTCTCAAGAAATCACTGCAGCTGTAAATGGATTGTATGTAGGAATTTTATGTACAAATCATAACATCTTTTAAATTAGCTTTCTACACTACTGAATCAGATCATACTTATCTCTCCTTTGTGTACCTGCAGTATCCAATTGACTGTGTCCTTCTGTGCCTCTAACTGGGGAACTCTCTTCAATTTCTCCAGAAGCATTAACACGTTCACAGCATTCAAGGCTGAGCTTCCCATTCCTTTACAAAGTGAAAAATAGAAAAGTGCTTTCAGGGAAAAAAAACCCAACATATTAATGTCCTTACAACCATGGACATGCCTTAAGATTCTGCTAATTATATAACACACATACACGAACACAAACTGTGTAGTTACATTTCTGGTACAGTTTCATCTGTTTCTTCCAGTTATAAATATTCTAATTTATCCCCTTGTAGATCAATTGTTTCTGCTTTAGAAAATTTTTGCTTAATGTCTGCTTAAAAAAGAATTACCTTTCACTTCAGGGGGAAGCAGTAAAGCTCTTCAGAGCTTACCTACGTCTGCTAACAGCTTAGTGTGTACATGCTTATTTCTAATCACATAAGCTATTGTAGTTACAGTAATTATTTCCTTCCTCACCACTTGGTGAGAGTCTATAGCATTCTAGGCTCTTCACTAACACAAGAATGCTTTAAAATGGAGACCATTCTCGTCAATGATATTTCTTTTGCAGCACTTTTCATAAGGAATTAATTTTACATTTTTAGTAGGGATACAAATGTACTGCAAAAAGAACTTTCTTTTAATAAGTCTTACAAAAATACTGATTATTTTTGCATCCTTTTCATATAAATGGGGTTTTTCTGGTTATGCAAAACTAAAGCTAGCAAAGCATTCTCTAGCATCTCAGTTATAATTATAACTTTTATTGCATTCATTAACATGAAGCTTCTTATATGGAAATACTTTCAGAGTGACACTTCTCCTTTCTGAATAATAAGAAAAATTAAAAAATAAAGTACATTGGGAGGGCTTTTCAAACACATCAATTTTTAAAAACTAAAAGGGACTTCAGTAGGTTTATGTATTTGTTCTTGTAGAAGGTGTTTGAAAAATACATAGATACGATATTTGGGAACATGGTTCAGTGGTGCACTTGGCAGTGCTGATTTAATATTTGGACTTCATGATCTCAGACGTCTTTGCCAATACAAACAATTCTATGATTCTGTGATTTTACTTCACATTTCTTATCTCTGTTGCATCTCACAACTGACAGTTATGTTTACCTTGATAATGGAATTTAAAAATTTATTTTTACACAGTGAAGCAGAAGATTGAATATTTAGAAAATGCAGATTCCAACTTGTACACAGTAGCCCTGAATGTAACATTAAGAAATGCTCAACAGAGATTTGAAAAAGAAAAGGGTACATGCCACAGCCATTAAGGTCAGTTTCTATTTTCACTACCATAGTAAAAGACTAACTTGAAGGTAAATCAGTAATTGTACAGCTCAAGAGAACCAAAGATGGACACAGTTCACTTAAATCCACTGCCCTTTTTCAAAGAGTTGTTAAGTTTCCGTTTCAGTGCTGTTCTTGTGAATGAAAAACCATTTTCAGTTACGTAACACTAGTACTACTTTCCATTTCTTTCCCAGGCATATCCTCTTCAACCGACCTGGCAACTGAGAACAGAGGAAGCTAGTCCAAACCTGGTTTCTTAATTATTAAAAAAAAAAAAAGAAATTATCAGGTTTTAATTATACATAAAATAAAACCTCTCTGACTAAATCACTGAATAATTTCTTCTAGTTTGAGTCTTTACAGAATCAAGTTAGCCTAGTTTACGTTGCGTTTTAAAGAAAACTAAACATACGTGTTGCTTTGTGATAAAAATCAAAGGTTACTTCTTCTTCAGGAGACTTCTGTAACTGCTGCTTCTCTTCTAGTAACCCTAAAGAAAGGAGATGAAGTACCTGAAAAAAGTGAGAAAAATTGTAAGTCTCATACAATGTTTAAGATATGGAAAACTGTCATATAAAATAAGGATGCTTAATACAGTTCTATATTATATATTGATTATTGATGATTTATCCTTTATTAATGATAAAACACATGAAAATGTAGAAATCATACAAGAAAGGTGAAATAAAGAAAGCACAATATAAATTTACTGCATATTAGTAGCACTAAAATTCATCAATTTGCACATGCTTTATATTAGTAATATGTGAAATCTTGCCCTTTTGCTGATATAAAACTGTACTTGGCTAATTCCATAATCCAAAAATTAGCAGGATTGGCAAGGCAATTAAACAATCTATATACTCTAACAAAACTGATTAACTCAAATTGTCAGTAATTTCAGGTCCTAATTCTATAAATATTAAAATAACAATCCCACTAAAACAAACAAAAACCATCTTCAAAGAACATTTCAACAATGTTTTAAAAGACTAAAGTCACTGCAGTAAAATTAAACATTTAAATACTTACAAAAATTCTATTATTTCATGACTGAGGCCCCAAAGACATTTATGTATTTGGAGACTCTGCAGCTCAAAAAATGAAGGAATTCCAATTATCAAAGGGTCACTTAATTGTGAAGTTTCAAGAAAAAGATGAGGTAAGGAGAATTACATATTGAAACAGCTTCAGTAATGAGGCAACATTACTGAACACATTACAGGGAGGAAAGTAAAATAGAAAACTTTAATACTATTATATATCGTGTTTCTATTTTACAGCAGAGATAGAGAATTAATAATAAAAATATTTTCTTTGCCACTAAGATTTATAAAAACAGGTTTGGAGAAAAAACTATTCCAAGTTAATCTTTACATGTTTTGGTCTTATGATAAGCAGTCAGCACAGGAATGACATCAGAAGAAGATGACCAGGGCCAACCATACCATTTGGATCATTGCCTCAGTCCACAAGTGGGTTTCCAGTTCCACTGCCCGCTGCAGAAGGGTCCGCAGGATGTGCATCATAACATCACAGTTCAGAATCCTCACCACGTTGCTGAATGCAGGACTGAAGTCAGGAGGAGGAGGAGGAGGCAAGGCTAGGAAACAGATGTGCAAACACATCAATGAACTGACATCCCACCCAGAAGTAGAGAGCACAAACATTCATTTCAGTGATAGAAAAACTGGACCTTTAAATAAAACCATGCACACAATTGTGCGCCTAAGTCGACTTTCATCTTTGGCAGAACTAAGTGCTTTTAGCAAGTTTTTATATAAAACACATGCAAGCTAAGTTAAACAATCAATCACAAGTATTAGTTGTGTCTGTAAATGCAAAATTTTAACACTCTGAACTGCCTTATTTATGTCTCACTATTAAACATACAGTTTGTGCTTTGCATCAGATAGAAGATTTTCAAGTAGTTGAACAAAAGTAAGGAGTGGAGCTTCCAGACTGTAGTGTCCCACACAACAGTGTCACATGTCTGGAGCTCTAAATTTTCTGTGCTACTGCCATGCCAGTCATTTCTAGTTACATACATTTGCTGAGTTAATACTGGAACTCTGATGTGAAATCCTGGCATCTACCAACAGCACCTCATTTAACACCACAATCTTTCCCTACCAGGAACCACTGACTTCGGTCTTTAAGTACCTGAAGGCCTATTTTCAGAATGCCTCTTTTCAGAGAACCTCTGTGAATGCAGTGTTTCTGAAACCATCATCCTTTTGACAATTCAGGCTGGATGAAGTTATCGACAAACACAACACAGACACATAAAAGAATATGCAGGAAGTACCTGCAACAATAAATGCAGCCTCAGGGGAACACACATCAGTGTCAACAATTATCTTAGTATTTCGGAACTGTACAGTCTAATTATAGGAGTCTCTGACAATTACATCTAAATAACTGCATTTCTAAAAATTTCTACAAAATTAATTCCCCTGATAACATTTTAAGCTGCCAGAGTGAAAGGGGAAGGGGCAAAGTTGAGTTTATTAAATGGTTTATTGTACTTTTTTGTTCAGCTCACCAAGTCTTCCTCAAATAAACTCAAATGGTTGTGATTTGAATGGGTAAACTTAAAAGGGAAATAACACTTGCGTTACAATAGAAACATGGGAGTTCATTGTTTTATGTATTTATAGCTTATAAAAGGAAAAAAGACAAATGAAATGCCAGGTGCTAATTAAAGACAACTACTACAAATCAAAACAAATTTAATATGAACTCAACTATCCACTGTGAAGTCACAAGACATCTCCCAAAGCTCAGTAAATACACATGACGACATATACTACCAAATTAGCACAATTGCTGAATCATCAGTTTTAGAATTTTACCTTCATCCCTGTTTTCTTGTTTCCTTCTTTTCTTTTGTGTATGTTCAGCCTACAGAAAAAGGAGTGTTGTTCTATCAGCACCTCTATAGAAGTACACAATAATGAGATTAATGAAATAATGAGAAACCCCACACTAGAAATATGGCAAGATACATAGAAAATGCCTGGTTGTGTACTAGAATTTTGTCAGAAACACATTTAACAACATTACATTTTGCATTTAAATTTGTAGTAAAGATAAATTATTGTACATATTTGCTTCCTCAGTAAGAGCTAAAAAAGCAAACTTTAGGGTTTCCAAGTGCCAAGAATTCTTACCACGTTTTGTTCTTAGCACAGAGTTAACACACAAGTTGTCACAAAGGAAACACTAATGCAAACCATACCATGTAAATTTGTATTGAAAATCTTAACTTCATGGAATGTTTAGTTTTGAAGGTAGCTGCACATATTCTTTACTGAAGGAATTTTTTTAGATTGCATTAATTCAGAAAAATTCTTTAAGCATTGGTAAGTATGTATTATATTTTTAACACCTTTGAGAGGGAATCTTACACTGCTTACCTTGCTATGCTGGGTCTTAGTGTAGTGATAAAAGAACATATTGAATTCCTTCAAACATTCATCTTTCAGTTCATAAACTCCATGGCCAGAGACACCTGGTTTCCTTACAGAGAAATATTTCACAATATACAGATTAATAATGCATGTTCAGCACATCTTTGAATGCGAATAAACACAATTTGTTTTCTAAAGAAGCAGGAATTGTAATGGTAACTCACTAACTTATTAAAAGCAGAGGGTGAGTCCAGTTATGAGTGGAAAATTTTCAAGACAGGATTTACAGGAGTAAGCAGTTCAGCAGCAAAATATTTCTAGTCTCTACCATCTAGAGCACACTGTATAGCCTCTGAAAATTTTTTAATTGCATTGCTTAGAATTTCAGACATTGGATGTTATTCCACAAAATCCAATCCTTTCTTTAAGCAAAGTATAAAACAAGTAATACTTGCTGCTTTCCAGCCAGTGAGATTTTTTGAACTTTTCATATAATTCCCAAAGTAAGATTCCTAGGTACACCTACAGTTGTTCTTAATTAAACATGAACAAACAAGCCACATGAAATTTAAAATAAGGTATACTAAAATAACTAAAATAAGAGATTTTTCTCACAAAAATAGCAGACATTTGAAATGGTTTTTTTCCAGCTACAATTTATTGTTCTATATTTGCACACACACAAACACACACACATATATTTATATATAAAACTAATTCCCAGAAAGAAAAGGAAAAGTTGCAGAAAAATAGCAACTAAGAAACACAACAGTTACTAGATAGTGATTGTCAAAGGTACAATAATTTAACATTCCTAAGCATCTTTGAAAAAAAAATGAACTTTTGAAGATTCTCCCACTAGGACTTGAGATAACTAAACTACTGAGATTCCTCAAGCTGAATTTAAAGAAAGAGGGTGGCAAAGGGAGAGAAACAGCAGCAGTGTAGCATATTCTGCACACTGCTCTTTCCTATGCATATTTGCTAATATATTTATTTCAAGACAGCAAAATATTAGCTGAACAGAGACTGTAGTTCAGCTTATTTAACCCCAACATCATATCAAATTTTATTTCACATCCAAGCTACTTATAAAACAACATCAAGAACTTACTTGAATGTAGCCACTTTACCAATTACATTCTCCAAGCCAGTTTCATTGTTCTCCTGGTAAAAAATTTAGTTTGGGATAAATACAATACATACAATGATTCAAATATCTTCAGTATTATGCTATGTGTAACAAAAATAGACAAATTAATTTAGACAATTCCCTAATTCATGAACTATTATCTTTTGCCCACTGTTAATCAGAAAGCAGATATTCATAATTGGCAAGTTCCAAGGAAGTTTCAAAGATACATAATATTTTTACTTAATAGTGCAGAACTTCATTAATAACAGAGCTGATCTCTAGAAACAGGCCAATGCTTACCCAATCTTAACAAAGGGAAAAAAAGGAGGTTGAGCTATTTTAAAACAGCGAATGTGGATTATGGCATTACTTCAGGCTATTTCATTTACAACAAAAATTTAGGGGTTTTTGCATTGATTGCTGGCCCTGAACACTTGCACAGACCATAAAATCTAGACCACATCCCTCACCTTTGCTTGAATCTTCAACAAACTGTAATGGAATGGTAATGAAATCTTTGATTTCGAATAGGCATGTACAACACTTGACTTCAAATGGATCTGCACAGGTTTAAGTGATCACAATTACAGGCACAAATTTAGCAATAGTACACAGGGCAGAATGGAATCCAGCTCCATCATTCTACAGGGCCAAACTAGAAAATTTTACAACTTTCTTTTTGCATCTAGGAGAACTATAGCTGAATATTCAAAAAAATTTCACCTCTTAATCAAAAAGTGTAATTCCCATACAAGTCTTTTCAGATCAGTCCATACTTGAATCTATGACATTCACCTTTACATCAGTAAGGTGTGTAAGACCCTTTGTCGTGCCACTTTGTAATTCTCAAACCAACATTTAAGCTTTATTTTAGAAATGCTTCCAGGTAAAGATATGAAAGCTAAAGAACAAAGACATTGAACACGAAAAAGTAAATAAAGGAAAAGAAGTAAATAAATCAGGACTCACGTTTTCAGGCAAGGACTTGGTAATTGCACTGTGAGCCATTGGTTCAATACATAACAGATGGATGATTTCTCTCATTATTACATCTTCTTTTGTCACATTACTGATTCCAGGCACATATCTTTCCCCTGTCAGAGTGAACCAAAAGAAGAATGGCAAATAAGATGGGTATAAAGCCAATTTGAATTTTGCACCATGATAATGGTATTGCTGGGATGTTTAATTGCATTTGTCAGAAGCCTGTCTGAGAGTTTCTTAGCCTAGCTTCCTAACAAAATAAGTTGAGATGGACTCTCTTCATATTCTACTTTAATGTCAATTATGAAGTTATCTAACAGCTTTTTTCACTGTTCAACTCCTATTGCTTCCAGCTGACAAATACTTGTGCTACTGAATCACCTGTTTAAAAGATGCACTCTCCAGTATCCTCTCTATACTATGTTAAAGAAAATCCTCAAGCCTGCTTGTCAAAGCAATAATCTATTACTACAACAACAGACAGAAATGAAACTTACCCACAACATAGATGAGAATCTGTAGCATCTCTTCTATTAAAACATTATATTGCTTAATCAAATCCTGCAAGAATGAGAAAAATTAGTTTAAAAAACCAAAAACAAGAGTTCAGAAAAAATCCATCCAAAAAATGACACTGAGCTCAGCCTTCCTATCTACTACTTTGCTGAACCATTGTACTCTAGGAAGAAATTTCCATTCTAACAAACCAGAAAAAGTACCTGCTCTGGTAGAGGAGATATTATACAGCAGTTAAAGTACAAGATTCACATGCAAGAAAAGAAAAAAAAACAGCTAAAAAAAGTGTCCCACATGAAGGGTTATACCAAAGTTCAAGCCACAAGAAGTAGCATAACAACCCAAGTAAAAGCATGTCACACAGCCTAAAAGACATAAATACTATAGTGAAGTAATTTACGTGGACTTTGGTAGATGCCCTATGAAATAAAGGTCCAAAAGGGGCAAAACTTGCTTGCCAATTTTGAGGAAGCCTCTACAAATTCCTAATACAAAATATTTACCTAATCACCAGCTCCTGTGTTTACCAACTTCTAGCGTGGCCTTAAAAATGCAGTTATCAACAGTAGCTAGTTTTTCTTATTGATGTTTCACATACTCAAAGCTGACAAATTAAACAGCAGAAAATTTTGCTATTTACCTGATCTTTGGTGGGTTTGATCTTTTTGAAAGCATCAGCAAGCTCATATCTCTGCAGTATTAGCAGGAGAAACTGGTTTGGATCCATAAGAGATGCACCTATCTATCAAAAAACCCAAATTAATATGAACATCACTTGCTATTTCACAATCATGCAAAATTAACTGAATTTTTAAAAAATGACAACTGTGCAATGATTCAGAACGTTATACCTGGAGCATGATGATGTCTTTATCATACATCTCTTCTCTGCACTTAACATCTTGATAATAGAATACCTAAGAAACAGGAAAACAAAATAGAGATATAAAGTAATATTCTACCAAATGTGCATCAGTTAATCTCTGAGGCTTTTCAAACTGTACCACACCTCTATTGAGTAAAGGAAAGTCCATATTTCTTTCGAAGTAAGTATGTACTTATATGGAAGTGAAAAATGTTTTTTTACCTACCCAGAAAATGTCTATCCCATATTTCACACCCCCATCCAAGAAGACGTAAATCCAGTGACTGCTACAGAATTAAGTCAAAATACCCTCCTTTTCCTACCCCAGTTCTCAGAAAGACAATTCTGCAGGGATTTACCAAGATTTGCTTCGATTTCATCAAAGGGTCCTGTGCAAGGTTAGCAAAGAATTTCTGCCATCGAAGGAAGAAAAAAACCCAACCACAACAAAAACACCCCAAAGTGAAGCCAAAGGAGTCAAATGCAAGGATAGACTCTTCCCTTTACCTTTACTCTTGCAACAGAAGTCACAAGTATTAGAAAATGTATGCCTAGCTATAGGGGTCTCAAAGTTTAGTGTGAGACTGAAATAGTTCTACTTCTGTATATAGTAATTTCCATACACCATGAGGAACATCTGATTTAATATATTATAAGCAAGAGTACTAACAAGTACTTATGCAGTGATTAGGAGATCTGAAAGCAGCTTACAAGTGGACATCAGCAACACTAATACTATTTCACAGAGTAAGAAAGAGTCATAACACAGATGAAAATACCCATCCAAGACAGGGAGGTAAGCCACTGCTGAAGCTAGAAATAAAACCATGTAACCGAAATTTCCACTCAGAAACTTTTCCATTTACTGTAGGAGCGACCCCATGACACCTCTCTGCACCGGATGAAGCCCTGGCAGCATTACTGAGCAACCCTTGCAAACACTAATAGGATCAGCTCAGCACTGAACACTGTAGGAAGTACCTGGCTTATCAGGGAGAGCCCATTCCTTCTCCACATCTCTGCAGCAACCTGCGCAACCAGGACAAGACAACGCAAAGGGTACTC
Organism: Cettia cetti; assembly: GCA_013401135.1. NCBI lineage: Eukaryota > Metazoa > Chordata > Aves > Passeriformes > Sylviidae > Cettia > Cettia cetti. The sequence continues at coordinate 145,529 of VZUI01076226.1, forward strand.
TACTAGCAGCTCCACTTGAAATTCTTCCTAGAATTTCAAAAAGGGGGGAAAAAATTTAAAAAAACACCTCAGAATTTAAATATGCCAGTGGTTTTAAAAGTGTAAGTCCTAAAGAACAAAAATATTGACAGCTGAAAAATCACTTGTATGTGTGTCATGAGGGTTAGAGGACAGCTTGAAGCTTTTTTCTTTCTAGAGTATAAATCATAAAGGCATTGGGGGAAAAAAAAGTCTCTTACAGGAGAAACAAACTCGTGCAATCTTGAGATAGCTCCAGTCTTGCTTAATCGTACATGAAGACCTACAAAACCAAGGAAGAAAAATCAAAAAATAAATCAAAATCAGTGAAGATTCTCCAACCCCTTCTAAATGTTAGCCAAATCATCTACAATTCAGAGAACAGGAGAAAACAAGCCAAATTTGTTCAGGAAAGACTTCACGCTTGCCTTTTTTTAAGACAGATCTATTACATTATCACAACAGTTCTTACTAGTCGTACAATCCATTATTTTATGAATAAATTTACACTGAATGAATGAATACCATGTAAATTGAGATGCTATATGATATTAACAATTTTTTTTTATTTCACATTTAAATCATACGTCAGTAGTAAATGAATTTCAAGACTACAGGGCTTAACAGATGGTACCTTGGTATCAAATGATGTGATAAAGAATGTACAGCTTCATGATAGCATATGATTTCATTTGTATTCTACAGAAAGCAGTGATTGTATTCTGACAGGAAGTCTGTCCTGGCATTGTACAAACATATGTCTTTTAGGAAGAGTATTTTAACAGTACTAAGATATATATGGCTGGAAAATAAATTCAAGTACAGTAATAATGTCATTACAGTAATAATGGACATTCATTTAGATAAAGCAGATAGAAGTAGAACCAGAAACACTTCAGAGAAAACTAAGGATCTCATTAAAAAGGAAATTTTTTCCTTCTTGATCAACTTCTCTCTCTTCCATTTAAAAGGACATCCGCCAACCTCCACGGAATTGTTTTGAGAAAAACTTTCCCTTAGAGGGACATATGGGGAACACATCTTCCTGATCATGAGAATGTCAGAAAGTCAGAGAGCAACTGATCTGCAAAGCACTTAATCCAAATGTCTTCAGGAGTAAAGAAATAGAGATGGATGACAAACACGGTTTAAAAAGCAATCAAAACACATCACTTACCAGCAAGAGTCCTAGACAGTGGCAAATGTATGCTGACAGGATCTGCAGACACTCTGTAAGGTCTGCTCTCCAGGGTATGGCCACATAAGTGAAATACTGTCCTCTCCCGAGAGCGGCCATTTGTGCTGCACCTCATCACAGCTTTATGACATTCTCTGTAGGACCTGAGCAGCAGCTCTTCCTAGAATTTCGAATACATGCATAGGTTATATTTAAAAATCATACGGTCCTTCCTTTCTCTGTCACACCCAGATTAATTCTTTCAGACCAATTTTTTTTGTGGAGAACTATATTGAACAATAGTTTAAAAGCTGCTATTTCAAAAGCTCTCAGAAGATTCACAAAAGGCATGCATGATCCCAGAAAATCAATATACTTACATCACACGCACACCACTCCTGGAACATCAAAAGAATGTTCTTGAGCTGCATCTGTATGGCAATAGCTGCTTCCCAGTCAGGGTCCACCTCAATGTGCTGACCAATCTGTCTTTTTATCTCCTCCATTCCCTGAAATGGAAATCCCACAAAATACTCTGTCTAAATAAGTGATCACAGGCTTAACACAACAGAGAATTCCACCATCAAAAGGTAAAACACATGTAACTGAATCTGATGAGTATTGCTTCTACAAACATGACCTCTTCACCCATCCAAAACAGGGGCTGAAGAATTTAACACTGTAATTGCGTGTTTACATCCATTATAATATTAAGGGGAAAAAAGAGGAGCTGAAATCTCTTTACAACAGAATATTAGAAAGAAATTAAAGTGTCTTGTACCTGCATGCAAGTTAGAATCCTTAGAAAAGAAACAAATCCTTCTAAGAAACGGTCCCTCAGACGGTCTGTCCATACTGTAGGCTTGCTGACTAAGACATACCTGAACCAGAAAAAATATATTATCATCCTTTGCTCAGACTTCTCTTATGCTTGTATTTCAAGTGTTCTTGAAGTACAATTGTTTTCAATTGTTTTAATACCATCAATTACGTAATCAAATTACATCACCCTCCCCATCTTAAAGTACTCAGAAAATTTCCCCAAATACTAGAACTACTAGTACTTTGGTGTGATTCCATCATTAGAAATTAACAGATTTTATTTAATTCCAAGGTAGTTGGGGTGGTTTGGTCTTACATCGCTCAGTTTATTTGGTACCAGTAAAAGTAGAAAACCCTATACAGATATGGATTATACAGCTTTCCCAGAATGAAAGCAAATAGGAGGTAAATTTCCCATACTGTCTTACAGTAGATACATTTTATTTATTAATGTAAATATTATATGCAATTAGATAACTTAAAATCAAAAAAAGTTTTTATAGAATGTAATTTTGGTATTTAAAAATGTAAAGTTTCCATTGAAAAAGAAATCATTAAGTTTTCATGCGTGTATTTTGAGGGGTTTGGGTTTGATTTTAAAGCAGTTTTATCATCAGACGCTGAACTGAAACACCTTATTGTAGCATGAATATTTTAGAGCTGCTCTAGCTTCTCAGCCTTACACTTACCTGAGGTCATATATTACTGCATATACCCGGTTCAGTTTGTCCTGACTGTAGCCTTGGAAGTTGAACTTATCATTTTTGTCTAGGTACTCTGGAAGCACTTCTAGGAGCGTCTCTGTAATGGTGGTGATTACATTTTGCTCTTCAATAAGATGTCGGGCCTGCATGCACAAAGTGAAAATTTTTTCTTCCTATTTTTTTTAAGTGTTTTCATCAAAATATTTTTCCTTTGAATCCAATCTTTCTGATTAAAAATTGTTTTAAGCATTTGCAAAGAGGCCAAAATAAAAAAAACTCCCACAGTTTTTATTGCATAGGAACACAACTGCTATCAACTTTGTATGTTTGTTCAATTCTGACAGCATGTGTAAAATGGATTTGCTGGATTTTTTCTAGAAAGATCATGCAGAAAAGAATTTTCACATTAGTACTTCAGCCAAGAAACGTAACCTTTAAAACTTATACTTCCTCCCCATATTTCACCCCCACAAGAAGATGTCTAACCACTTTTTACCTCCTTGCCCTGTTTCTAAAGTCACATAGACAGGTACATGTGAGCAGTAAATAAATACACAAAGTTAATGCAGAGTATAATGTGCCAGGAACATACTTACTTGCATTCCATCTATGTTCTGCAATGAATTTTCACATCAACTCAAGCTCCTGCTTTCATATTGGCCTTAAAAAAATCTCAAAATCATTCATATTCAACTCAGCAATGCATAAAGACTCCCTGCCAAATACAACAATCTGCAAAGGTGGCACTGCTTGCAATTCTCAAACGTATTTTACACCTCCAGAACAGCCAGGCTGTACATACCAGAGTAGGTACAGTGAACATCTGAACTGAGAGTGCTGTCACAGAGAGAACTCTGTCATGATCATCACTGATGTACTCCTTCTGCAATGCCTTGTAGTACTAGAGAAAGAGAGTATTGGGAACATCAAACAGATGTTAATAAAAAAGTTTACTTTTTTTATTCACAAGAATTACACCTCAATATGTTTCTCCCACCTAATAGAAGCAGTTCCAACAGAAACAGCACAATGTCCTCGATACACCAAAGCAATTCAATATGGCCCCCACTGCCTTAATACAGAAGATAAGTAAAAATATAACTGATTTGCCAGATTGGAACCAAAATTTTTTTCTCCTACAACCAATATTCCCCTGAAAAAATATTAAATATCCAAAAAAATTAAATATCTGAAGAAAAAAAAATAAGGACATTAACTTCTTATAAAACAAGTCTTCCCCCTGCACTGAACTGCATGGCTAGTTGTTCAACAACTGTCTGTAAAAGATGAAGTCTTTGTTTGCTTTGTTTCAGTCCAGAGAAAATCAAAAAGTATCAATCATCTTTATCAGAGTTAAAAAGTCTCACCCTGAAACAAAAACTTTGTCTTAACTTTTGTATATTTCTTAATTACTGCATCTAATTTTCAAAAAGAAAGGCCAATTTCAGTTACAGTTCATCTGGCATTTCAAAGGATACACAGAATACTAAAAATATGGTATATTCAAATGAGCAAATCCCCACGAGTCTAAGGAACAAACCAGTGACATGGGAATTAACTGCACTCCATAAAGGCTGAGCTAGTTATTGAAGCTCTGCTTGTTTAAAATTCATTATTTACATTGAAACAGTTTTCAGTTTGCAGAGAAATTTCATAAAGCTAGTACAAAATCATAGCATAAAAACTAAACCATTTACCTTCACAAATTCAACAGCAAAAAGCTTCTTGTATTCCATTTCCATGAAAAAACTACTGAAGATAAGTTCATGAAGAACCTTCCTTGCCCCTGCAAAACGCCAATAGAATGCATGTCACTTTGTTGTACTAAGATGCAGCTTTTTGTGGGAAAAAAAGGGAACCAATTATTAAACTATAACTAAAAAACCATTAAAAGCCTTGAAATGGTTATGAAATATATGAACAAAGTTATTAATTTGGGGGGGGGGCGTTGACATTTATTGGTATGTATTTAAAACACAGGGTAAGCATCAAGTCACTCAGTGTCAGCTTGCATTTTGTAAAAAGATTTTTCAAGATACATAATGCAGAACAAAGTGAGGTGGCAAATATATATCCCAAATAAATTAGCTCAGCTGTAAAAATAAAGGCTGTATAAAAACCATAATACAAAAACCATGAAGAAATGTAATTCTACACACATAGCACTTCATTTATCTGTATGTTACACACACGAAAAATGAGTTTGACAAACCTTTAGTTTATAGCAACTGGATAAATGCAAATGGATACACAAACCTTTATGAAGTCTTGCATCCCATAGCATCAACTTGCTTATGAAGCAGGGCTTTTCAGATCCAGCTTCTTCTTTGAGACATATTTGACAGAAGATCTGGCGAAAGTCACCTGAAGGGATGAAACTACTCATTTGTACAAGCATGTTTCAATACTTAAATTATATGACACAAGAAAATTAGAATTACAGAATTCTATTACTTAAAAGAAGAATAAAATGCTCCTTAAGTAAGAATTACTTTTTACATTTTTTCTCAATTAACATACTCACACATACCCTTTCCTGTACTAATTTCTTCCTATTATTCTTGCCTACCTAATTTAATAAACTCTGTGCTGCAGAACACTATTTTAAAATGAAAATAATTTAGACAGTTTTGCAAAGCAGATCCATAAGAAGCCTTTACTGTGTCTGCACAGAAATGCAGAGAGCTAGGCAAGTTTCTGCTGGTCACTGCCTCAGGCCTTGAAAGTCAAGTGTTTTGTAGATTTTCAGAAATTCTTTTATATTTTCCTGCACCTAAACATAAACACAGTACTTCAAGTAGTTTTGGGGCTCAACATATCACAGTCAACCATGGGTTTTTAACATTACAAAATGAGGCCTTGTGTTATTAATTTGAAAAGGAAAAGTGAAGAGTCACAAATCAAACTCTTGACAACCTGGAAATTAACATTATTAAATGTTCCTTGATTCATATTCTACCACTTAAAACAAAACCATGAAAAGAACAGGAACCACCAGACCAAAAAGAAGTTTCAGCTGAGCACAGAACATCAGGCTCATAAAGCCTCTGTGTATATAATCCAGAAGAACAGAAATGTTTGACTTCAATCTTTGTACTTAAATATTCTCCTAAAACATAAAAGCATCTGTTAACTTACCTGGATAAAAATCAAATTTTCACTAGAAACTTTGAAATAATCCACACTCAAAAATCTGTACTGATTAAAAGAACTGTCTGAGGAATTCAGAACAGTAAGAAAATACCACTGGCAAAATAAATACAAACTTGAAAAGAACAGAACACTAAAACTTGTAAAATACTGTAAAGAATTACAAAAAGGTACAGTTCTGATCTATCTATTTCAAGTCAAAGATCAGCAAGCATTCATAAAAAATGAAAAGAAATTCACTTTATTAATTAAGCTTACGAAGGGGCTAAAGCAGACCACCAGATTTACCTATCAAGAAGGAGGGTAAGGAGTGAGTAGAAGTTTATCTATGCATATTTTTACTGTGTGGAGGAATTTTATAATGGCTTTAGTGTGGCAAGACACAGGTATGAAGAAAACAATAACAAATCAAAAGTACATTGATTCAGAAAACTTCAAAACCGTAACTTCATCGAACACCAGAACAACGTTTGAAAGCTTGAAATAGACTCTCCACTACTGGAAATTTCTTATAATTAAGATTTTAATTTGCTAGTTTTATTGACACTTCCTAATGAACCACAGCTTTCAAATTTGAAGCAGGAATCAATGTAAGCAGTGGATGTACGTTTTCCCTGATAGAGAAGTTCTGTGGCTCTCCACCAGCACTATGGAGGGCAGCGTTTTAGTAAAGAAGTCACACACTGAGTGTGTGTGATGCTGAGAATAATGAAACTTTGAGATAGGGAAACAAACATTTATTTCAACAAGCAGGAGAACAAGAAAGTACTGCTATTCATAACCTCACTAACAGATATCAGCACCCATGCTACTTCATTATTAATTTTTTAATTAGAAAGAATATCAAAGTATTTTAATTGATAGAATATCATATATAACACTGCTTAATTCATTCAAATTCTGGCACGGCATTATTGTAACAAAACCCAGCAATGCTTACTTGAATAGCTCATGAGTTTGTTCAGCCAAGAACCAAGGCGCAAGGCAAACTTCTGGTGTGCCATAACATCAGCATGCAGAACCTCCACGTGAAGTGGTCGTTGAGAAACATTTTCAGAATGTCTCTAGGAGTCAGGTAAATATGAGTACATATAAAATAAAGTAACATTGATTTCATTATTTATTTTCACCACCCACCATCTCTCCCAAGCAAAACAAAGAAAACAGTTTGATGATTTATTTCTGAAGATGCCTATCTCAAATGTGGTGGTGTCAGTTCAATTCCAAAATGTTCACAGGCAAGTTTTAAAACCATGAAAGTACTGGGCTAAAGACTGTACAGCAGACAAGTAAGTGCTCAGTATTAAAACTAATTAGGTTGGTATGGGGTGTTTTTTGTGAAAAATACTTTAGGAAGTTACCTTAATTTCTTCTTTTGCTTCCTGACAAGAGGCATAATGTCCTGCCTTAACAGCTCTACGACCCTGTTTAAGAAAATACTGAGCATGAGACCAATATAAAGCAAACCCAAAACATCACAAGTCTGATCCTTGCTATGTTTTTTATACATAATAGAAAAACAGGGCCCAACATCACTCTCAGTACTATTAAATATCTAGAAGAAAATAAAAATTAACATAATTGTCTATAGAGAAAAGCATTCCAAATTAACAACACAACAACTACGTAAAGTCTGGGTATCTTATTATTAAATAAGGAAAATTCATGTATACATTAAAACTGATGAGAGAGATTTCTGCAGAATACTTTAAATACAAACCATATCAACTTCCCTCCTGGCACAAAGCACATGAAATAGCCGAGTGTAACCAGAGATACATGCTTCCTAAACAAGTTCTCCTCACCTGAGATACAAGCATTGACTAAGAATTGCTCAGCCATGTGCCTTTCTCTCCTCAAGCTCCAGCAACCAGAAACAAAGATTCTGTAACCAAGTGACTGTAGTAGTAACTCCTACTGATTAGAAGGTGACCCTCTCTGATATCCCAAGTGCACTAACCTCTTTATCTATGGCAGTGGTGTGCAACTGGGCTTCACCAAGCTCACAGCCAAGTGCCCTTTGCAGGCTGTAGATGACGTGATCGTAAGAATGGTGCTCATCATTGAAAAGGACACAGTAGTAGCTGTCTACCTTCTCTCTGCTGGGAAAAAGGTAACATACCATACAAATAAAATTGCAAATACTGTCCTATCGAATATAGCTTAATTGATAGCTCAAGAAAAATGTGAAATACAATTTAAAAAGTTACTCAGGTAAATCAAGCATTTTCTTCATGTTAATGACACCCTCCCACACCATCTATGCCAGAAAAAGACATAGAAATTATGTATCAGGTTTTAAAGTTATTAGATATTCTCTTCTAATTTCCTTTCTCTGCTGGGTTTTATGAACCCATTTGTTTTGTAATGTGATCCACAGCCTTTTTCCATTTTCACAGAATCATGGAATGGTTTGAGTTGGAAGGGACCTTTAAAGTTCATCTAGTCCAGCCCCCCTGCCATGAGCAGGGCATCTTCAACTAGATCAGGCTTCTCAGAGACCCCATCCAACCTGACCTTGAATGTTTCCAGGGATGGTGCATCCACCAACTCTCTGGGCAACCAGTTCCCTCATTGTAAAAAATTCCTTCTTTCTATTTATTCTATTAATTCTAAATCTACCTAGAGTTTCAAACCATTAGCCCTTGTTGCAACAGACCTCAATAAAAGGTTTGTCCACATCTTTCTCTCAAGCACTGTGGAAAACCTGCCAGGTCAGTTCTGCTCCCCTGTCCCTTAGCACCCCATGAGTGTCTCCCAAGACAGCCAATGGCCCCTGGTGGCTCTCTCCACTCTGGGTATTTCCTCCCCTGTGCACTAAGAGCTGCCACTTCACTATGGGTCAGGCTGGCTCAGGAGCACTTCCCTTCTCACTGATGGAGGACAGCCACACACTACTTTTCCCATGAAGTATCAACATATTTTCTCTACATAACTCTAGGTCAAACATACCACAGTGATGTTTACAAGGACTTCAGCACTAATGTCTGCTTGAGTATGAGAATATCCCAGGAAAAATTATAATCCAAGTTGCTAAAGCACTGAAAAGAAAGTTGGAAATACTCCCTACCTAATGGTGAGCTCCACAGGCAATTCCTTCTCTTCCTCCCAGATAAGCATATCTACAATGTATTTTATCACAGAGGGAAACACTCTCCTAGAATGCTCCATAATTTCTTCATTCAACTGACATTCAGAGTTCTGTAAAACATGAGATATTAATATGGAAAAGAACCTGGAAAAAAATTAAAAGGGGGCTGATAGAGTACCTCATTAATATAATAGGAAATTATACTATAATATGTATACATATATGGTAAATTATATATACATACTTCTACTATAATCAGGAAATTATCCTTTTCATGATTTTCAAGCAAATTAACTTCACCTAATTTCTTCTTTTCAAAGTTACTTCATCCCAAGGGCTCTCAGTATTATTCCAACAGTTTCATATACCTTTCTTTATGCATCTTTGTTTTATGTAGGACTAGTCTATGAAGGCCTAATCAAATGTGTTAGCTTCACTTTTTTTTTTAAACTTGCATTCAAAAAAGCTATTTAACTTTCTGCATTCCCATAGATATTAAAAGTTTACAGTGGAAACCAACTAACAAGCTCCAAGTGGTAAAAACATTACTCCTTTTTGCAGCTTCAACCATTTTTATCTCTGAAATCCACTAACTTGCTTCAGAAAGAAGGATGAAAAAATGAAGGAAAACTTTGTCTCATTTTTTTCTGTAATACCAGTGCTTTTTATTCCTTTTTCATTTGACTTTCTCATCAGAACATAAGTAACAGTACACTTGCTACAAAACCATCAGGGATTAGGGGTCTGCTTGCAATAAAATGCTGAGGTTTTTCATCCTGATTTTCTCAGAATGAAGGACTCTGGAAAAAATGCAATTTTACCTGAAGCAGCTGATTTGCCTACATTCTCTTTAAGAATTCTTTGTAAGATGGCATATTTCTTGTTAATATGCTCCTCCACGAGCTACAATACTCATGAGAGATCCTATCTTAAGAGATTAGTTTCAAGGCACAGAAAATGTTTTTTAGTCATAGTGACAGATCACACACCAGAACTAACTAACAAATGCAATTGTTCAGTAATGCAGTAATGTAGGAAACAGAAAATACTAAAATCAAACTTATAAACATTTTTTGCTAACCATTGGGAAACCAATTGTTTGTAAATAAGAACTGAATAATATATTTAGCAAAGAAAAGAAGAGACTGCAATCTTAATTCCAAATGAAAGACTCAAGTGCACAGACAGGTAGATGAAACTGTCTCTAAACAAAAAGCTAAAAAACCCAAAGGATGTCTAATATGTTTGATCCCAAACATCTTGACCAAGGAAATCCTGATTCAACTTGACTGAACCTGTTCCGTTAGTTATATAATACATATACATTCACACACAAGAATAAACACTTTTTAAAATAAGAAGGTAACATTTACAAAAATTATTCATTTTATTAATATTTTATTAATTCAGTTAAAGCACTTAAATTCACTTACTTCTTTTGGAGAACTTGATGCTCCAGGCTCATGTTTAGTACACAGCGGCCCAGCCTTCCATGCCTCTGTATCTCCACAGTCACAAAATCCACCTCCAGTGGAGCTATGCATCTGGAAAAAACATGTATTTCAGTCATGAAATATGCCCATAAAAAGCAAGAGGAAAATAGCAATGTGCATTATTTAAATCAAACACAAGTATAAACACCTACCTAAAAATAGAAGAGTCACTGCATAAGCAGTGCAGCGACTTACCACAACTTTTTTCTTTTCTTAGATAAAAAGAAACTTACCAGAGGAGAAGGGGGGTAAAAGATAAACTTTTTGAGCAGAAAATAAAGCAGGAAATAGAGTTGCTGCTACAGAAAGGTATGCAAGTCCTAAATAAATGTAACTTGACAGTAAGTGAAAAAGTCTATGACTGATGAGTGTTTCATAAATGGCAAAATATGTCTGGGTTTATTCACAAAATTATAGCAAAGCTGTTCAATGCCTTCCTTAAAATTACTTCATCAAGTTAGAAAATAATATTTTAAAAAATGTGCATATTAAACAGACATTTAGTAGTACCTCTACTTCTAACCAAAGAAGAGATTACATGATCAGCATCTAAATACATTTTTATAACTTTAATTTGCGTTGCACTTTCAGAAGAGTACAAATTCTGACCCTCCATTTTGGCAAAAATTTCAGACAAAACTCAGGCAAAAAAAATTATCCTTAGCTTTCTCGAAATGCCCGATCTTGAAATAATTCTAAAATAACTCTGACCCAATAAAAAGACATTCAAAATCCTGTTATTTACCTGAAACATTTTAAAATAACCTGATCTAATTAGATGTGCTTCGAGCAGGAGGCTGGATTAGGTGACCTCCTTAGGTCCCTTCCAACATAAATTATTCTATGAGTCTCTAAAGAGCACATCCTGGAATCTTTAGAAGAAAATGCTACAAATCTGCTCCCATTTGACTACCCATTTCCATAACTGATGTTGTGCCTGAAGAATTTCCTGAAAAACAGGGAAATGACAACAGCTTCTCAGCCCAGCTGCAGTTCCAAAGTGCTCTGTAATCATTACTATCTGTTTTCCCTGGGGTTTCACCTTACTTATACCCCAACAGAATTGACTGGGACTTGGGACATAACTGTCATTTTCAGTCACAGCTCTTTGCTCTGACCTACATTTCAATGAAATTACCAAAGATAATAACACTGTATGCACTAATAAACAATCCATTCTCTTGTTTCTTCAATTAGCAAGTTGCTGTTCTTAGAAGAAGCTTTACATAGCTAGAAACACAAGAAAGAGATTGAGTAATTAATAAATCCCAGAATTTATTTAATAATAAAATTACAAACGGTTTATATGCAGATTAGTATAGACTCAAAAGTACTTCTCTAAGGCTACAAGTACCATTTCTTAAAATAAGATTTTCCTACCTTGTACCGGTGGTTCTTGTGAATGCTATTCTGGAAGCAGTCAATACAGAGCACACAAGTTGGATCAACTGCACAGTCTCTGCAACAAAAAATGGTAAGTGGAAAACTTTTTAAAACAAGCACCTGAAATTTTCATGCACAAAATAATATGTTGCTCTGAAAAAAAAATTGAGATTAACAACAGATTTAAATCATGAGATTAACAACAGATTTAAATCATGAAAACATTTACTTTCATCAACTTTCTGTGTCATGAGGTATCCAGTCTTGTTAAATTTGAACCATGTACTCAAATCTGTTGTATCAAATTCTGTCAAAAACATGCTCAATTTCCACTGTCAAAACTTGCTTAGCAAAACTTTTTCTGGTTTTGCTAAGAATAAGCAGCTAGGAAAACCAGTGAGGACTTTGAATTAACCTTTATCATTGCTTCCAACAACAGTCAGTAGTCAGTTTGCTTAAACTTTTGCTACACTTCTACTAGGTTACGTTTCTAACTTTTAAAACAGAAGTAAAAATATGAAAAGAATTGCTTTCTAAATGAAATAGGAATATATACTTTAAAACTTAACTTGTACAGTTTCATTCATGCTCTACCTGAAAAATATGGAATTACACCCATGGGCAATCTAATTCAATTTATCTTATGTTTCACATACATACTTATATATATTGCCTTTTTCCTTAAAACATGGTCACTTTTTCCTGTACATGCTATTTTATTCTATTTTCCTGTACATGCTATTTTATTCTATTTATTTTATGCAAAATGTGGATGACAGGTGCTAAATGAAAACATACCAAATTTTTTACTTTATACCATTGTTCAACACTTAGTCCAAGCCTCTTTTACAACTGAAATATCATGGTAATTCTGATTACAGAAATAACTTCCTTTCAAACCTTCAGATTATAATTATCATTACAATAATACTTCAGTAACATTCATCTATTACCATAAATCTATTGAAAGACGAATCAAAGAAAAAAGAAGGCAGAAGTGCCTGGTAGATTTGATTACCCAATTCAAGACATTTTGATTTTAGAACTTCAGAGTAGCTTTTATTTTTAGCATTTAGAAGCCTAAAGCAAACAGATATCTAGTTTCAGTTGCAGTAGTACATACAGTATCTTGTATAAATACCACCACATTTTTGCAAGACTGGAACTCAGAAAAATAAGAAAGAGACCCAACTCTGAAATATTTAGCTTTATCTTTTTGCCTGCTACCATACATGAATTCTGGGGAGGCAGGAAGATAATTATTCCTGTTCCAGCAGCACTAAACTGCCTTATCCAGCTTTTTCCTTCATACAACCATCACATTCACTATACACTTTCTAGTACACACAGCAGGACTTCTTTAAAGACCATTCTCCTTTCATACACAACACTAGCTGATTCCTAGAAAAGGCTGAAGAGTATGTGATTGATTAAAATCTGACAGTGCAATTCATAAACAAAGTTTATAGAGAGCTTTCATTTTGACACTTCCTAAATTCTAAGGGATGGATTTTTCACTGATTGTGCTTTTCATTCTTCATAGTATTCTTTCAGTATTTCTAATTAAATTTTCTAGGCTTTAAAAATAAACTGAAAATTAAAATAAACTATGGCAATAGTATCATATTAATGCTCATCAATTGCCAGAACTGTTGCAATCTTTACATTCACCACAAAAACTTCTGACTTTTTAATATTTATGGTTTTATTAATGATAATCATTAATGTATTTGTATTAATAGGAATTAATAAAATTAATTCTATCAAATCAATGAGCTGCCACCTTTAATATACTTCAGAATGAGAAAAAAAAATTAAAAATTACCCCTGGCCACACAGCTGTTGCCAAAGCAAAGGACTAATGATGCTCAGAAATGCTGGATTCTGTTTCAGACCTTGAAAGGGTGAGTACTGTATCCCTCAATTCAGGTACAGACTCCATACTCATACCCTATCATCCAACACTTTTAACCAATAACTTTCAGTACTTTTAGTAACCTTTCCATTTCCTTCCCTACTTCTCTGCCACAGCTTTCTTTCCATATGCAATTTTCCTCACTCTAAAGTGGTTTGAAATGGGAAACAAATGCCAGCATCAGTTAAGCAAAGAAATACTATGACAAAAGCAATGACTAGTTAGCAGCACAAGTGATTTTATTAAAGCACTTTGCTGCATTATCTCAGACGGGAACATTGATGACAACACACCTTCATTCTTACCTGCAAGAGTATGTTGTCTCCCCTCCTTTGAACACCTTTCCACAGAGCTGGGAGGTTCCACTCTGTTGTAGTTTCTCCAGGAATATATCTGGGTCCTCCCCAAACAAATAACATTCCAGGGGGTACAATATTGCTGCCTGGACCATTTCTTCTTGTTTCTCCACCAAGGGGTCCATTTCAGCTGAGTAAATATTTGGCACATGTTTTGCCAAGCACTGTAAAAATGCAGCTTGAAAGTCGAATCTTTCATCACACCACTGCAACAAAAAGTACACCCATGGATAAACAAACAAATAAGTAAATATAAAGAAAATAGGATTGCACAGTTCTGTGAATTCAGAAGTCTTTCCTACATCAGAAGTAAGTTATTTGAGCAATAAAATCCAAGAAAGCATGGATTTCCAATGATATCTCTGCTATTTTCCACCACAGTAACCTCTGTTCCTTTGAAGTCTTCTACTAAAACACTCTAAGGCAAGAGCTGGCAAGTGCTATGTTACTGTAGAGAAACCCATGCACTAATTAATTTTCAACTACACTCTCCCCAACTGGCCAAGCAATACACATTTCAGCTGCCGAGAAATGTAAAGAATTGCCACAGCTAGGAAAAGTTTGGGATTCATTCCTTTGCCTACTGATAGCCACAAAACATGTACCAACTTAGTGTCTTCTGAAAGCTTTATTGAACTGGTCATCAGAGGCCAAGATCTACTGAGGAAGCCCAAATGATCACACAAACTTATTGTCACCAGGAAATCAGACTAAAATGCAATTTCATTTTTGCAAGCCAATTAATGAAAGTACTTGTGTTTTGACTTGAGGTTCTTAGTCCATAACTTCCAACTTCTTTACTTGGCCAAATAGTTCTCTCCAATTGTCCTATTTCTGTCTTTCAAGTCTGAATATTCTTTCATCTTATTCTCATTATTTAGAAATAACTTTTGGTTTTCCCCATTGCAAATCAGACAAGGCTCCTAAAGGCAACATCCTTTCAAACACAACCTTGTTTAACGTCCAAATATAGAATATCCAAAGTTGGAAGGGACTCATAAGGATCATTAAGTCCAAAACAGGACAGGCCCAAGAACCACACCATGTGCCTAAGAGCATTGTCCAAACTCTTCTTGAACTCTGGCAAGACTGGAGCCACAACCACTTCTCTAGGAAGCCTGCTCCAGTGCCCAACCACCCTCCAGGTGAAAAACATTTTCCTAATATCCAACCCAAAATCTCTCCTGATGCAACTCCATGCTGTTCCCTCAGGTCTTGTCACTGGTCGCCACAGAGAAGAGATCAGTGCTTGCCTCTCCTCCTCTCCTCACAAGGAAGTTGCAGAGATGTCTCCCCTCAGTCTCCTCCAGGCTGAAGAGACCAAGTGACCTCAGCTGCTCCTTATGGGGCTTCCCCTTCTAGGCCCTTTGCCATCCTTGCTGCCCTCCTCTGGATGCCCTCTAATGGCTTTGTATCCTTCTTATATTGTGGTGCACAAAACTGCACAAAAGATTCAAGATGCGTGCAAGAAAAAAAAATACATATGTAACTTCATAAACAGCTCTAAAGGGAATTTTCTCCAGGCCACCAAGCAGGGAATGGGCAAAGCAACCACCAAAGGGTTCAGACGAAAGAAGGCTCAAAGAAATAGACTATTTAACTTTTTATATGAAAATATATGAAAAGTAAAAAAACCACAGTCCTTTATTTAAATTTTGGCCATCAATCTTCCTCAGCATTACCCTTAGGTAGCCCATTACTTCATTTATCATGGTGAAAATGCACTGCAAAAGCTCATGGAAAAGATAAGCCATGGATAATGTGGTCAAGCAGAACAGCAGATTTGTCCACAACCATATTAAAATATTCTTATTTTGGAAGTGCAGCAAAGATCAGTCTTATCAGATTTCTTGAATCACAAAGCATTCAAACCTATCATTATTATCTGAAAATGAAGACCCATTCACGAACTGAAAGGAACCAGTTATTTTAATTTCAATGCTAACAAATAAATCTGGTTTTGTTCCAGAATTTCACCTGAGCAGTAAGCACCACTGAAATTACTGTATTGGTTATAAAAGCTGTAGCATACACACATATGTAATATATATGCAATCTGTATATTATATACACACTCAAATATATAGGGATGTATTTTTTTTCACATATTCAGATCTAAGGAACAAAAAGAAAAGGAAACCAATTAAATGGCTATCTTTTTATTTTCATTAACTTAATCAAATCTTTCAACCATCTAGAAACATTTTTATTAAATAAAATCAATGTTTACCCTGGGCACAAATATACTAAATTGTAAAAAAACCCCTAAAAATTAAATCCAAATACATCAGATACTTGCATATTAACACTGAAAAATGAAAAATATCACACACAGATGATGGCTCTGAGAAAGATATTCAATTGTAAGTGGTAGCTGAAAAATTAATTACTTGATCATGTGTTAATTTTTTATGTTTGTGATTTAAGATGAATGGAAGTGAATTATTCTTATCATAATCAAACTTAATAATTTTGTGTTTCTGATTAAACATATTTCCTCCTGTAACTTGTTTTATCTTGGTCCATTATGGCTTCATCAAATTCCCCTCTCAGCGTGGTTACTGTATTTTTTAAACGCAGCAGTGTGGGATGTGGCCCACTCTTGTGAAGCACAAGAGAATCCCAGTCTGTACCCTTCTATCTTAAAAGCCCATGTTCCCAAGAGATGGTGCCAGTTTAGATTCTGTGTTGTTGGTCCAGAGCACATCATAGCTTCAAGGAACACAGCGCTAAGCTTCCCTGAAAATCTGCCAGAAGTGTGGAATGGGTTCTCACACAGTCAAACTCACAAGCATTTCAAGCATTCTTGTGCAAAGCTTTTAATTCTATTTCAATATTGTTCCAAGAAGAGAGGACAGGAAGTAGGAAAGGAGAAGGAACGAGGGAAGCAAGAGAACTTTCTCAAGCAAGCTGTCTTTGCTGCCTTCTGGTAAGCACACCAAAATATATGCTCAGCCTGTATATCATACCCATTATACTCACAAGAGAAACAAGAATATTTTTCTTATTTCTAAGAGCTGACTAGGCTAAACTTCAGATCTATCCCATACCCTCTGTGCCCCCTATGAGAAGTAATTTCCTCCTTTCATCAAAATCTTTTTACTATATTATGTTCAAAAGTATAGAATTACATATCAAACTATCAACAGTACAAAATCTGTCAAATAAAACACCCCCTAGATTAAACTTGACTCTTCTATGCTAGCTTTGTCCCCTTGTGCCCCCATATTGAAAGTCAACAGCTTCAGAAGTCCCACTGTTCCTCTGCTCACTCACTCACTTACCTGACACACACCTGCCAAGTGCTCAACTGCTACAGATCCAAAAAAACATGACCTGATAAATTTACAGACTTTTTTGTTTTTATTGACATGATGGGCTGGAAGTCTAGAAAATCCAAATTGATGTGCAAGACAGTTGCAAGCCAAGATGGGGCTCACACTGCAGCTTTCTGCCCAGGCCCAGCACAGGCAGCCCGGGGAGGCTGTGGAAATGCCATCCTTTGACATACTCAAAAGCCAGCTGGGCATGGTCCCAGGAAACCTGTTCTAGGTGACCCTGCTGGAGAAAGGAGTTGGAATAGAACGACCTGCAGAGGTGCCTCAATCATTGTGCGATTCAAATGCTTCGTAAGGAAAAACCTTATTTCTTTGTCAAACTCTACTGTCTTCTAATTTCTACTACTAGTAAGCTCTAGAGAAAAGTTATTTTCCAGATTTGATTTCACTCAAGAGTAAATTTGAAATAGAGTGCTGAAAGAGGCAGAAGCCATGAAATAACACAACTGAGGAAGAAATATTACCATGTAACCAAAATAATACTATCAGTCAGCTCTCCATAGTTCCCCAGACACTCACACCCTAATCACAGGGGCCGTCATGCTGTAAGCTAGCACAGGAAAGCCCAGAGGAACCTGGCTGAATACGCTCTACTCCAACTGACACTATCCCACTGGAAAATATTTTTGGACTGTAAACTTAAAATTACTGATTTTAGGAAAAAGAGCCACCTTCACTTTTAATTAAAGTTTGCTAAAGAAACAGCTGCTTCAGCACATGGCCCATGTGGACACACATGGCCCTGAAATAAAACCCCCACAAACAGTGCCCAGAATGAGCTAAGGGAGTTCTGACTGCAGCAGCACACAACCTTTCCTGCAGAGGGAGAGTAACACCCACACCATTTTGGTGGGCATTCACAGGTATTGGGAACAGCAGGAAAAGATGACACTCAAGAACCTGACATTAGTGAAGAGTGTGTATCAAAGATACATATTGTCTCCAGTCTCTGCTTTTATATCTCTAACCTGGCCCAGATCCATCTCTTTTCCTAACTTCAATCACACATTCCTGTAACATTCACCCATTTTAAGATAAGGATAATTCTCAAACTGCATGAAAGAGGAAGAAAAAGGGAGGCAGGATTTGCAAAGCTGTTTCTCAAGTGTTAGCAGTTTTGTCAGAAGAACAGACACAGAAACTATTCTGTCCACCACATTTGATTTGTGCTGTATAACAAAAGCAGTAATTTGTCATCTTTATTGACTCTTCAGAAGAATACTGTGACAGAAGCATTGCTTCACAATACCACTTGAGAGCAAACCACTAGGAAACAATTTCTTGTCTTCCATGGGAAACATCTCCTTCTCTGTAGGATCAGACTAATACTTCTTCCTGTGTGAAACCACACAGAGATTTTCCCAAATGTCATTTTCAATCAAACATGCAGATTTATCCTACATGTAAAAGGACCATTTGTAGCTTTTCCAAACCCTTTAAGTAAGTGTCATGCGAAAAGGTCAGAGGTTGAGAAACTATATTTACCTACAACTACTGCTATAAAATATACAAAAATATTTGTCATTGATATAGCAAATATATCCACATCCAATTTTGCCTTTCACAGACATGTTCCATTTATGAATACTACAAATAATAACAGGAATGAGAGGGAAGGAAGTGTATAAGAAAAAAAAGGGGAAAAAGTTGACAACACTCTCAATTCACTTTTCACCTGCAGACCAAGCATCAAATGAGATTTCTAGCCACTATGACAGAATTTCTTTATCATTACAGAGGTTTATTATGTACATCAATTCAGAAGCTGTTGCTTTCAAGACAATTTTTCATCTACCTTTTAAGCACAGTTCTCTTGGAATACTGAAGTCTTTTCAAACTAACAGCTTGCACGAGTCAATAATATAAAAAGCAGCTGTACTTTAACAGCACTGATTGACAAGCTGATCTTTTAATGCAAAAGTGATTGCCTACATTTCAAGACTATTTTTAGATCTATACATTATTCTAATCAGTGAAAAGGAATATTAATATTTATGAACATTAAACAACAAATTATGAAGGAACAGACACTACCAGTAGCATGAGCTAACCTGGTCCAGCATTCCAGTTAAAAGGAACAGTAAAATACTTCATTACACATAGCAAAAATCTGTCAGGTACAAGATGACAATACCAGCTACCTGTCAAAGCAGCTAGAAAAAGCAGGATTTTAAAAGTAAATATTTAAAATAGTGAGGACATACTGATTTCAAGCAGATGTCATTCAACACAAACACCAAACACAAAAGGCAGCTTTACTTTAACTCACAGAACACGTGTTACAAGTTTAACAGAGATTAGCAGGACAGCATCTCAGAAAACTTTTTTTCTGATATTGTCTGACTAATTGAGGAAACATATGACATCTTAAAAGGATAAATATGTACAAGTTCTTTGGTAAGTAAGCAGAATATGTAAAATTTCTTTGGAAAGGAAAGCTCAAATGATTCTTGAACTAACATTTTCAATAAGGGTTCTGTTTTCAAAATTTTGGTTCCATTTTTCCTTATTATTTTGGTTTAAAATTACCAGTTTTCTAATGCACTGAAAATAAGATCCAACTAGAGTACAGAACACTTAACCATTACCTTTAGTAAAAAACAGCATGGAGACAAGGTAATCTATTTCAGCCTCAAAGATATATATTCCACAAAGAAGAGGTTTCAATAATAAAACACTAGAAATTAATTAATATATTTCTTATTCCCTACCTTAAATCAAACTAAACGTTTCTTTTTTTGTTTGTTAGGGTTTGTTTTTTTTTATTTTGGGAGCATAAATTATTTCTCTGGAAGGGCACATGGCACAGTTCAGGGAGTTAAAATGGAAACTTACACTATTTGTTTTGTCATATTCATAACAGGAATTACGCTGTTTCACATTCTCCAACAAAGCACAGACAATGTTTTAGTAGAGAATCCAAGATGTAAAAATGACTGTTTAGGACAAAATATCTGTTTTCTGAATGCATCAGTCAGCTCCTTTATACAACATGTCTAAAAAAACCAAACCATACTACCAGACTTTAGTATCCAGCTCTGGTTATCAGTAATTACACTAAAAGAAGCAAGTCAGATTTCAAAAGTTTTTTCCCTTGGCACAACATGGGTAACATTCAAGACCATCTAACATTGTCCTAACAAAACATCAACTTTGACCTGAAGACATAAAAGAACTTTTTGATCTCTACAGTCATTTAACTTTGGCCCCTGAGCCAAAGCAGGGTGCCAATTCATGTCAAAAGATGTTTTAATGCTGCAGGTGTTTGCCCACTGGGAATGAGACCCAAAACCAGCACAGGCTACTAAAGCTTTGTCTACAGTACAACCTACCTCGACTCCAGCAGTCACCAACAACTACCAGCCAGGCTGAACCAGGGCAAGACAGCGGCCATCAGAGAAGGACAAGGGACCACCAGCACCACCTGCTACTGTTTAGCTGCTGGACAGCTAAAACTAGTATTTTCTTCAGGGTAAACAATGCACAGACCCAAGTGCTCAAGCTCTTGGAAACTGCAGGTCACAGACACCTCCAAAACCATAAGAGCACAGCTGCAGCTCATGGGAGTAAGCACCTGAAAGCAATCTGGTGCCCAAGGAGACAACTGGAGTCAAACCATGGCCTGTAGCTCTCTCTGCCATGCTGGAGGTATCTCTATTGTACCTCCCTACCAAGTGGATACTCCAGCCTAAATATGCTGCAGAAACAGGATACTACTACTAAGTAGGTTCAAAACACAAAAGAGGAATTCTAGAACTAATTTTCAAGTCTTTGAGGCATACAATCTAATCACCTTTTCATATTCCAAAATTTTTGGTGAAACCTGCATTTGGTAGATAGCATCATACAATTAACACTAGATGAAGCAGGAATTTAGTATCACATAGTAAACCAAAACAATGTGCAAAATATTTATTTGGGGGGAAAAGTTATTCTTCCTATAAAAATAGCAAAATCATCTTTGCAGAATTAGTTATAATATTCTGTGAGACTTTGAAATTGAATTTTAAAGTTCTGACTATTCATTTGACAGATCGTTTTTATTTTGTTTCTAGAGAAACAAAGGGAATACTTTGATTCTTTCTTTGATCCTTAACATCCATGCTGTGGTCTCCTACATTTTAAGGACCAGGACATCCACGAAATGTCTTAGCAGGCACCAGGCTGCACTTCAAAACACACAACAACTGTGAATATTTACAAAGAAGTAATTCATTAACGGAAGAATGGGAGGTGCGGGGAGGGGGGGCGGAAAACAACACCACTGCTAATTTTTTAAAATTTCCTGTGTATTCACATTTACCTCATTTACCTAATTATCATCAATTTTTTAAATCTACTGTATACAGCATAATGCTGCAGTGAAGGAATGTGCAGAAAAATTCAGGTGATTCTATCCATATTTAGCACTCAGCATCCTTCAAACACTTTCCCTTGTACACCAAACCCCACCTGTTTATCCCTAACTTCTCTACTACTGTGACATCTAGGAGACACTGAAACAGTTACATGCTATCAGGAACACCACTACTTTCTCCTAGAGCCACATACCTCTCCCAACTCCAATACTGTAATAGGACTACAGCAACCATACCTTGTGCACTTCATGTGGACTCAAGCAAAGAGAACAGATACCTATACAATCAATTCATCCCTGCACTTACAAAAGCCACAAAAATTGCCAAGTAGTATGAGTAAGCATGAAAACTGACAGGGAAGAAAAAATCATAGCAGTATTTGATGCCATAACAATGTGAAAGCACTTGAGTAAATATACAGAGATGCAAACAGGGCCTGGGCCATGCTCCAGTTACCTGTTGCAACTTTCACGGCTCCATTTCTTGGACACTGACACAAGTGCAGTAAACACTGTTCTCCAATATGCTGCACTGTTCTAAATACAGTGGCTTTGACCATGTGCATTACAGGGCTTTGTTACACTAAAGGACATGATGGATTACCTAAAATGAAGTTTCAAAGAAATGTAGCTTAACAAAGTAAAATTATATGGACATGTCATCTGGTCTAAGCAGGTCAATTCAGTGTAGAAGATGCTGCAACTCCAAATAAGATGCCTGACTCAGATTTCACTAATTTCAAGAAATGACCTGCACACGAATATGAATATTCCCTCCATATTACTACTTGATTAAAACACATCCACGTTAGCAGGACTTTTCATATAAATTTTCTCAATTATGTAACAGCACTGAATGACACAAAAGATCTGAAATACCTCCAAATGCACAAGTGCCTGTATCATGTTTTACATTATGAAACTGAAATTCGGAATTTTCTTGTCTTCAAAGGAAATATCCTAATAATATAAGCTTTTCTCTTCTTATACACTGCTACACCACTTACATTTCAGCTTTGTGAGGAGTTCTTACTGATGGCAAAAGAAAGAACCTTAAAAAAATCCCTTTTCTTCACAAACATTACTGAGAAGGTACACATACATGAAAATTTGAAAATTCAGTGTAAATTTAAAATCCTTGAAACAGCTTAATATCAAAGCCCAGCTTCAGGTAGCAGACACAAAAGCAGGCAGGAGTCAAACAGGAATTTGTTTAGAATACAAATGGACAACCGACCAAGGGCTGGATCCAGCCTGCAAAGCAGGCTTTTGTCAGGCCACCAGCAATGCCTGCTAGCCAACTACTAGACAAGCCAAATCCAGCCCATCAGTCAGCCAAGTAAACTGTGGATGCTGCTGGGAAAGCAAAGAAAGTAAACCCCAATTTCGGGAGATAGGGTTTGCGACCCAATCAGCATTAAATTCAGCCCACTCTCTTCCAGGGCAGCTCAGGGAACAATGGAGAAGCAGAAGCACAGACAGGACCTGATTTCAACCAACGCACTGAAACAGCAAATTAAGTGTGTTAACCACCCATTCACGCAGTCATCCAACCCGAAAAGCTGGAGACAAGACACCACTGACTTGGGCTGGGTGCAGAAGAGTTTATTACCTGAGTCACCACCATCCATTGCAGAATCAGGCTGGCTCCTACAGAATCATTCAGGTAATCCTGCATCATGCAGCCAGCACTCTGGGAAGGTCTGCAGCCAGATGTGGTGCTGCACTGCAGCCAACGGCACCCAGCACCAGAGAGGAACAGAGGAGCAAGAGTCTGACTGTTCTGACATTGAGACAGATTTGACAAGCCCAGTGAGGCCAAGGCTCACCCTATTTAACCAGTTCTTTCTGCTCCACACAGCTTTCCAACTCTAGCACCACAGTGGCTTTCAGAACAGCTGTGCACAGTGAAAGCACAAGTCTGGCAGGATACATTAGTTCCACCTCCTTCAGGACAGCAGCAAATTGGGTGTACTGCTTCCAGATTACAGCTGTCTCCAGCATCACTACAGCCAGGTCTGCTATCTAACATCACAAATGCTGTCAGACACAACATCCCAGGCTGCTCTTCTCCCTTTTATAACATACCCTCAGCCCCCTACTCCCTTTCAAAATCCCTGCAGTTTGCTTGGATGTACGGCAGGCAACACAGACTGATGGCCAACTATCTTGCTTGGAATAATGATAATTCTGGTCCAGACACTTTCAATTGGCTGGAATCACATAAAAATTATGACAACTTAGTGGACCAGCATCACCTTTGAGCAGCTGAGAATCTCTCCAACAACTCTCTCTTTGTTTTTCATGATACTACTATTACCAGTTTAATAGATGACTTGGGATAACTCAGCCTTTTATGTCCCCAACTAATGAAAGGTTGATTGGATTACTTTGCTGCTGATCAACACAATTACCCCCAGAACCACTGACTTTATGCACAGCTCACAAGCTTAAGAAATCGCCTGTCCTGGGTTGCAATTTTTGATACTATACAATCAAATCAGATTTTAATCAAATCAAATTTTTCCTTGTTCAAAATCAAGTTGTTTCTAATAAAAAAAAATTCACACATAGACCTGTTTCAATCACAGAAATATACAGCACTTAAGAATGAAGTCTCTGACTAAAGAGACATTTCTAATGATTTGAAAATACTTGAAATTCTAAGAAGGGTGCAAGGAATAATGGTTGTTGGCTTAGTGCTGCCACATGCAAGACAAGTTCTACAAGTAAACATCTTCCTACTCTTATTAGTGGTGCGTAGTACAACGTAAAATGTAGCTATTCTACATACTTGCCAGTACCCAACTTTTAAACACCGGCAGTCACCAGGTTCAAAACTATACTATGTGTGCAGACTGTTACAAATAATAGACCTGAAAATGTAAAGTTCCTGATACACATGGTCTGCCTCCCTTTCTTAAGTTGTCAGTCTTTGAGCTTCAAACTCCTCTAGATAGTGTTTCAAACACATTAATCACTTCGCAAGGTCGTGGAGGAAACCACAGAAGGCGTGCTACCACTAGACAGGGTCAACACTAAATCGTGTTCAACAACAAAATATTAAATCCATAGATGATTATTTTGCAGAATGATAAAAGAAACAATATTTCTGTTCAACAAATTGTTTTCATGTACATTCTTTCTAAATAACTTGCTGCTTGCTGCTTCACACACTCTGCAGAACAATAATTTGTTACTCAGCCTTTTTTGCTCCACAGTAAAGTCACCTTCAATTAAGAAAGGTAAAGGACTATGGTTAAAGATGCATATACACTACAACGTTTAAAGGACGGTCTCTGAAGCTTTCCAAAGCTTGATCTCATTTAAGTGTCAATTGAAGACACCGGACAGGGGCTGAGAGGTGCTGCGGGGAACTGAGACAAACCGCTTCCCCATGGGCCCCTGACAGCGGCCCGGCGTGCCCAGGGCAGGGCTGGCGCTCCGCTCCAGGGGCAGAGGCGGCGAGCCCCGGAGCCGCAGCCAGCGCAGGCCGCCGGGAGCGGGTGCGCAGCCCTGCCGGCCGCCGGCACGGGGACACCGGCACCGGCCGCCCGCTTCGGTCCAACGCCCCGGCCGC
>VZUI01076228.1:0-18014 GCA_013401135.1 Cettia cetti
CTCTCCCTCTCCCTCTCCCTCTCCCTCTCCCTCTCCCTCTCCCTCTCCCTCTCCCTCTCCCTCTCCCTCTCCCTCTCTTTTTCTTTTTTCTTTCAATTTTTTTTTTTTTTTTTTAGTGCATTAGGTATAAAGCAAAACCAAAATGAAGCAATGCTATGGGACCCTTTTTGGTATCTCTTTTGATGATTTTTTATTTCCACTTCTATTTCTTCAACTGCTTTGCCAGAAATGGCAGTTTCTTCAGGAACTAAGTCACTCTGATGGTTTCATTCTGAGTTAGCAGATTATTGTCAAAGTACTTTGGTTCATTTAGAAGAATTAGGTTTTTCATGGACAATAAGCTGGTGCTTTATAGCACCAGTCTGAAAATTCACACCTCTTAAATGGACTTTCCTGCCCTGTATGTATCAAGATATATAAATACATCTTTTTCAATAGAAAAAGATGCAGTAATTCCAATAATAAACTTTTTCTTCCAGATTTTTCACTAAACCACTATGTAGAGGTTTTCTTAACTCCAGTAAAACCCACTAAGGGTGTGTCAGCAAAATGAAATGAAATTTGGATCTCTATTTGAATCTCAATTTGTCTGCAAAACAAATATACTGAAAATTATGATCACAAATGAGTATCAACAGAAGAAAAAGTGCTTATTTGTTAGAAGCATGGGGAGTTCTAACAACAATTTACAGTGGCACTTTCACATTGTCCTAGGGTGACTTTATGATGCTTGTATCCCCAATCATCCATTCTGTTTGTGCTGTATATTGAGTTCTGTACCTTTAAGACTGATTCTGAGAGTGAACAAGGGAGAGAAGATGCGCGGAGTTTGTTTTGAGAAACAGCCTGACTCCCACACATTCTCTTATCTGGACTTTTGTTTGTCGGAAGCATGGACAGTGGTGGGACAGACATATTTTTGCTTTTAGTTAGTTTTAGCTAGCTGAGGCAGAAAGGTTCCCTGGACTGTTTTTTTTTTTTTCCCTTTTCTTTTTGGGACTGTTTAAATCTACTCTGGACTGAGAAATCCAGAGGAGCACCAAAGGCTCGCACCTGCAAGCCCATTGGGCCTGGACCTCCGGAGGGACTGGGACTGACAACAGACTGAGTGAGCTGAGCTGCACCCACGGCAAAAACTGTCTCAGTTTGCCATCTCTCTTCGGAGCGGCAAGACGTTTTATTGTTTCACTGTTCATTTTATATTTTCATAGTATCCATTCTTTGTGCTTGTAGGTATTTTGTTCGTTAAATAAATAGTTTAATAGTTTTTTCCATTTTTATCTGAGGAAGTTTTTCCTGGACTGGCTGGGGGAAGGGGCTGTTTGGGTTTGCTTTCCAGAGGAACCCCCTTCAGAGGTTTCCTCCCAAATTTACCCTAAACCAAGACACACATTAAAAAATGTATCTTATGGAGCTATTTAAATGACAAAACATCAAGACTTTTGATCTTCTTGAGGCATTTACATTCCTAGTACAAAAGTGTCCAAGTTAGCTCTTTGTACGTTTTATATCAGAAAATACAAAGTCTCTGAAGACCAATGAATACCATAATGATTAAGAATTTAACCTGATATAGTTGTGGTCTGAGACCTATTTTGCTGACTGAGACACATTCAAGAGCAGCATGAACTCAATCCCTAGGGAAAATGTCAGGGATATCCAAACAGCCATATTGACAACAGCCTTTTTGGACGAATTTTCTAATTGCTGTGCTCCTTAGGTGTTTGTGATGAATGCCCCCCAGCTATGAACAGCGTGTTTCTCTAGTAGTGCCTGCCTTCATTGGATTTATAAGTAAATGTAGCTTTTATGTTGTCTGTAAAAAGCACTTCATTATTCAGGTCATAAACCTTCTGATAGGAGACCTGGTAAGAACTAAACTCAAGTTTCAGGAGTGTTTGAGTTGGTTGGTATTAACTGCTGCTTTGCTTTAAAGACAAGATGATTAGACCTTCATCGGAAAAAAAACCCCAAACAAACAAACCCCCAAAAAATCCCAAACCACTTCAAAAGCCAGCTAGTCTTGGACAAACAGAATCCATTGATAGCAAAATAAAAATGGGGCAGCAGGCACAGTCACTAGTTCAAAAATACCATTAAAAGTGCAGAACTAAGGATAGATAGCTGCCAATACTGTGAATAACTATCCACTATAAATCACCTCACTGTTGAAGTGGGCATGACATAACTTGTTACTTTCTACACCACTAGTATATGTAATAGGTAAACACTTCTACAAAACTTGCAGAGTTATCTGCAATTCATTGTAGAACTAAACAACATGGGATTACAACAAACCAAGTTGTCTTTTCATAGTTGTAATTTTTTAGACTGTTTCTACTTCCTTCTTTTTAAATAGAATAACAGATGAAGAATTTTAGATGGCAAAGCTTAAATAATTAAAACAAAATATTAATTTATTTACAGTCTCTAGAGCTATGTTACAATGTCTTATCTTAGTCATGGCAATATGTCAGGGTGTGTGTACACACAGCACCTCAGATACCAGCACCTGGAATTCACCCTGAAAAGAAATGGGCAACCTTTATGAATTGCAGATGATCTTTGTGTTGCAGCTAGCAAAACTCAAAGCAGTCATGAATAGGCTTTGCTTTCTGTGCCACTCTGTGTTTCTGAATTAGGAACAGAAGACAGTCACTGAGACAGATTTCAATAATCATGTCTTGAAGTGGCACCAATTGCAATGTCTAAGTTTACATTGAAAATAATTGTTTACTGTTCTGTAATAGACTTTACAAAGTGAACATTATTTCTATGTTCTTGTCTGTCTTCTTTAGTTGAAAGGACTTGGGAACATTTACTCCCCTATGTTTTCACAAGAAAATATCCCTAAAACCCGGATGTGTTTGCAAAGAGAACATCAAGAGTATGATGTATAATACTTCAACATGATAAAGGCTAATGACTTCTGAAGTTCCTGCTCCTGAGGCCATTTTCTCGTGCTCTGTTTAAATGAGATCATAGCCACTAACTGAAGACACCTGTTTGCTGATCTGAAATCCATACAGACAGTGACAAGAGGCACTTTTCTGAAGTTCTTTATTCTTTGAAAGAGTAATTTCAAGTTTCTAGCTATGAAACAAACTTTATTATTGCTCTAACTGCTGGATATGAGGTAGGGACACTCATCATCACTCCTAAAAAAAGCTGTTCTGAGAGTTTCCCTCAAGCCAAAACAGCAGAACTACCAAAAATCTTCCTCTAAGAACTCTGCAGGCTCCTCATTTTTTCTTGGAAGGTTAAACCTGTCACTCCTGAAACATTTTCAGAAAATGTGACTATCAAGTGCATAGATGCTTGTAAAAGCTCAGGAAATTTTAATTAGCACAATGCTGAGGTGGAATGATGCTAAGAATCCTGAAAGCACCAAGAGGACACTCAGGATCTGCACAGACTAAAATTAATATTTTTCTTTCTTTTTCTTTCCCCCAGTATGATGCTTTAGAGCACTTTTACAAGATTTTGGAGGTAATTTACAACATTCTAGTACCTTTCTTAACTGATCTTCTTGATTTCCATGGCAATACATCCAGTGTTTGCTTTTCCACTTGCACTACTTGAAAATTCTTTCTTTTCTTCAGCCACACTCATTGCCACAGTGAAAAAATAAAAAAAAAGGTGTTCTGAAGAAACCAAAATTACTTTACCCTACGACTTGTGGATGACTGCAGGCCTCCAAAGTTGCTTATGAAAATATAGAGAGGATAAAAAAAAATTGGAATAACCATCTGGTAACTAAAGATTGCAGTCTTCCTGCAGGTGCGAAATTAGTCTGGTCCTACTAGTACCTTCAGGATGAAATTATAAATATACTTTCAGTTGTCACACAGGAACACAATATCTAAATGTGAACTCTGTGAACTTGTACATGACCAAAGTTCTCTTCTCCTCACTCCACTAGAGCCCATGATACAGACTGAGAACACTTTGGAATCTGATTGTGACTTGAGAATTGAAATGAATCACATGACAAAGTAGGCACTGCAAAGTTGGCAGTGATAGATTCCTCTGGAATGTAGGTTGGTGTCATGGTTTGACACCGGCTGAATGCCTGTCACCCACAAAAGTCACTCACTTACCCTCACCTTCCACAGCTGGGCAGAGGAAAGAAAAATTAACAAAGGGTTCATGAGGTGAGACAAGGACCAGGAGAAAACACTCCAGGGGAAGAACAGGCTCATCTTAGAGGTACAAAGTGAATGTATTACTAACAGGGTCAGAGGAGGATAATGAGAAGTAAAATAAGTCCTTACAGGCACCTTTTTCCCCCCAGCCCCCCTCCTCCCCACTGACAGGCAGGGAGACAGGGCAGGAGGGTTTTGGTTAGTTGATCACCGAGATTTTCTCCCGCTGCTCCAGGAGAGGAGTCCTTCCCCTGAGAGGCCGTGGGGTCCCTCCACGGGAGACAGCTCTCCGTGACCTTCCCCGGCGTGGGGCCGCTCTCAGCAGCAGCAGGCAAACCACAGCTGCTGCAGCCTGAGCTGCCCCCACGGGCAGACAGCGCTCCCGGCATTGCAGTACCTGGCTCTCTCTGCCCACGGGCCGCAGTGCTCCAAGGACAGGCTGCTCCAGCCTGGAAGCAACGGCCCCCTCTCTCGTCCGGCTCTCCCACGGGATCACAGCCTCCTCCAGGCAGCCACCAGCTCCAGCGTGGGCACCTCCCGCGGGCTGTGGGTGGATCTCTGCATTCCCCGTGGATCCCCGTGGGCTGCAGGGGCACAGCGGCTTCACCATGGTCTCACCATGGCGTGCAGAGGATCCTCGGCTCTGGCTCCTGGAGCACCTCCTGCCCCTCCTTCTCCACTGACCTTGGTGTCTCCATCGTGTTTCTCTCACATGTTCTCATCTCTTCTCTGGCTAAAAAATCCTGCGCACCCCACTGTGTTTTGGTTTTCTTCTTAAATACCACAGACGTGATAACCAACCTCTCTCATTGGCCCAGCCTTGGCCAGCAGCATGTCCCTCTTCAGAGCCATCAGGGATTGTTGCTGCCGGAAATGGGGGAAGCTTCTAGCAGCTTCTTACAGAAGCCACCTTTGTGGCCTGTCTGCTCCCAAAAACCAGGCCGAGCAAAACCAACACAGTTGGAAATCTTAAAACTTCATCAGTATGTTTGTTTTGTTGTTCCCTGTTAGCCTCCAGAAGTCTCATTGACAGTCTGACTGATAGTGCACAGTCTGCCAGTCTTTGGCATTGACTAGACTAAGACATTTTTAAAGCATTCCAACAGGAGAAGATGCCCTGTTTTTTGCAAAAATTGCAAGTTCCAATGGCTGAGAAATTTGCTGTTTTCCTTTATTTCTTTTCACTGTGATTCTAGCATGATTTGGGTTTACATGAAAACCCAGTGCCATAGATCTATATTTCACTCTTAATTCAGAATGGTTTGCTTCCCTTTAAAAAATATAAAATAAAATAAAAAAATTAAATCAGTATGAACTACTTCAAATATAGATAGTTAAAGACAGGTCCTTTCCTCCAAGAGAAGTCAGGTTGACTGAGGTTTTGGTAGCAGCTTTTACTGTTTTTCCAGGCCTCTGCTGTATTGTAATATACATGACACAGTAAACACTTAGGTCTTTCAAGGGGCAGATTCTAATAGCCACAGCCTTTTTTGCAACGAAGTCTATGGTCATTGTGTCTGCTTATGTAAGCAAGGTTGGTTATTAAACAACCCTAGCTGATATTAACAAAGATATTTCCACGTACAATTGTCATTGATTCAGTGAAACTTAGAGCCATAACTAAAAATTAGAACCTGAATACTTTGGCTGAACTGGACCTGTTCCTTTTCTTATCTTTTCTTAATAGCCAAAGACATGCCTAGTCACTGCCTTTCTGAAAAATGAGCATAAGCAAATGGCTCAAACTTTCTGCTGAAATAAACTCTAGCAAACTCAAGAGTGAATATAGTGGAAACTACTTGAAAATGTTAGTGTTAGTGGATATTTTTCATGCTGTGGCTGCTTCTGTAAGAGGGCAAAACCCAAAAAGATATGAAAAATTAAGATGAAAAGGAGAAATAAATTATTAATAAAGCAAAGT
Source organism: Cettia cetti (assembly GCA_013401135.1). Taxonomy (NCBI): domain Eukaryota; kingdom Metazoa; phylum Chordata; class Aves; order Passeriformes; family Sylviidae; genus Cettia; species Cettia cetti. The sequence goes on from VZUI01076228.1 coordinate 6,067, forward strand.
ACTGCTGCTTTCTCTGTGCACATTTTCAGATCTATTGGATTTTTTCTCATTGTTCTGCATAAATTGCTTCTGACTGTACAATGGATTTCAGCAGGGCCATAGCTTTCAGGTTTTTGATTTTTCATAATTCACTCAAATGCCAGCTCAATGACATTAAGTGGAAAAATAGAAAAAAAATGCCTTCACTTCTCCACAGAAACAATTTTGAAAATCCATTTACATGGAAAATAAAGAGGCATTAAGCCCAGTGCAAATCTGTAGCTGAATACAAAAATCTGAAAGCATAATATTTTAGTTTTCCAGATAAGACAATACAAACTGTTATTTACTGCCTGAAAGGGCTGAAGAGTTCTGAATTCCATAAAGTGAGCTGTTTTTCTTATTTACAGTATGGTAAAAAGTCTTTCTAAACCCACTTTTGCTTTTCTTTTTAAGAAAATAAACCTTAAGCAGAAGGCTTTATGAGAGAATTTTAAAAAGTAAAGACTTAGTATTTATTAAACAGGCTTTTATTTTTATTCACTCATCCTTATGATTCTCAAATTGCTGTCTTTGAAATGGTGCTGTAAGATTTTCACCACTACAAACTGTTTCCCACTTGCCAAATTGCAATGCTCAAGTGAGTGTTCTGTAAGGTGTTTTGCCAAACAATGTTATCAACAACACAGTTAAGGCAGGAAAAAGAATTTTAATATGAAGAGGATAGCAGCTAATCTGTGTTAGCAGGGAAAAACCAAGCAGAAAAGACAATGTTGCATGTATTTAATAGAAATGTATATACTGTCTAACCAGAAGAGCTCTGATGCTGCAACCTGAGGATACAAATCTGTCTGACTGGCACTAGTGAAAGTATGTTTTCATGGTTTAGATATGTTTTCCAACTGCCCAACTACAGCAGACCAAAAGCTAATACTCTGTAAGGTTTCTTAGAAGTCAAAAAGGTTAGGGCTTATTTCCTTACTCTTTTATCAGGTGGACATTCATGCTTCAGGTTTATATACATCTATTGCTAGGAAAACCGAATTTCTACAACTGCAACACTAGAGCACAGATACAGTATTTATTAAGTCACCTTGAGGGAGACCTGAAGACCTGACAGAAAAAAGAGCTCTGTCTACTTTGAGTTCCTGTGTCTTGCCTTTCTTTGAAGGCCCTAAAGGACATGATCTTGTCTAGCCAGGTTGTAAATTCAACCTTGTGTGTTGGACAGGTTTTGGCAGTAAGTCACAGGAAGCATAACAGAGACTGCTTTTAAAGGAACACAAGATATCAGTGTTATAACCCTAATGAAATTCCACAAAAATCCAGCTATGCATGTCCACAAAATTATTTTCTCCTGATGTAAAAATTCAAAATGTACTGCAGATGAATTAACTTCCTGTAATTGCCAAAATCTGAGAGAAGGGAAAAAAATGCTGCTGAGTGGCACTCACTTAAGTGTTCTATTCAGAATTTAGCATCATCCATTAGTATTCACACAAACAAAACATGAAATTGTCTTCTAATGCTGAATAAGAAGTACTTAATAACACTAAAGAGTAAGATATTCTATGTGCCTTGCTGGGATATTGCTTCAGCCAGCTGAGAAATGGTCACATCTCAGCATGGCACATGCATATTAATATTTATCGTTGTGATTATAGAGTGGTGTCATGCTAACAGTGGAAAACTGAAAACTTGAAAGTGAGACGTGTATATCTTCTATTAATAAGAGATACAATATGAAAATGAAGCAAGTTGATGAAGAATATCTTGATTTGATGATTGTGTAAGTATTGTTTTCCTCATGGAAAACAGCACACCCAACATGGTTTCATAATCTTCTTTCTGTTATTCTTTTGAATAAAATAATTTTTAGAGTCAATTTTTATGTTGGTTCATCCTCATAGTCTCTCATGGCCTTTTGAATTATACTAAAATCAGTGATTTTAAAAAAATGTTCCTGCAGTATTTTTTACCGTACATCCACTTGCACTGTGAGATTACAGGAAACCTAGCTCCCTGTCTTGGTTTGAAAATACAGGTGCTTGCTAAAGAAGGCAGGAGCCTTCCTTGAAGATGTAAACCTACTCCCTCTGAATTATTATAATTTTGAAATCAAGGGACTCTCAGGGAAAGATTTGGGAATAGGAATAACAGTTCTTTACTAGGAAAATTAAAATTAAAATGTAGTAGTACAAAAAAAAAAAACAAACAAACCAAATAAACAAGAAGAAAACTCTGTCAGAGTCAGAATACAAACTGACACTCTGTTGGTCAGGGTGTTGGTAGCAGTCCAATTAAATGGTGGCTGCAGTCCTCCTGGAGTGACAGATGTGATTCTGTTGAAGCAATGATTCTGTAGAAGGGAGTAGTTTCCCTATGAAGGTCTAGTGGTGGTGAGATGGGTCTCGTCTTCCCCTGGGAATCCAGTGGAAAACAGGCTGTCCTGGTGTTCTGAGTCTGAGATTCTGAATCTTAGATTTTATCCAGGTTGGAAGGCTTGGCTCCTCCCCCTGGGTGGATGATGTAATTTTATCAGTCATGCATATAAAGACTTAATGGCCCATTAACAGAGATATACCCTGGAGGGAGGCCGGGTCATGGAAGAAATGAAGAAAACTGCCCCACCTGGTTTTAACAGCTGGTAATAGAATACTTACCTTTGGTTACAACTTGCATTGCAATCTAAGGCACTCCCACATATCAAGAGAAGCCTTACGATTCTATTGCATATTTTGTAACATCCAGAGTACCAGAATCTAGCTATTTGCTGTTTTCTTTCATATTTAAGCTATTTTTCCAGAACTCATTCCCACTTAAGCTGCATGCTCTTCCTGTCTTTGTATTTGTTTTCCATTAGGAGGTGTGTTTGTGTCTTCTGTAGAGATGGCAATGAAGTACACATGATGATCAGTATTTAGCAAGACATTGCAATGAGCAGGTATAGAATACATTATTGATTAAGTTTTTTTTCACGAATTTGAAAATGTATATGTTTTCAGGCAGTGCACAGAGAAGTTCACCAGTACTTTCATCTGACTCTAGTCTGATATAACTAAATGCAGGTGACAACATGAATCAGGAAGCAGAAAATTTCTTTTGTGGTTTTATGTCTGCAGCAGAAATCAATCCTCAATAAGTCGTGATTTTCAAGTAGGGTTGTTTAAAGCTGGCAACCTAAACAAATAGTTAAATGACATGATAAAATTTCTAAATGCAAGTTATTTGTGAGCAGGTCTTTTAATAGTTTCCGAAACAACATAGTTTAAAACAAGAGTTTAGGTTTAAACCTAGATTGTCTGCATAAGAAATAATCTTAGCAAGTCTTTAGTTCTGTTGAAAGGCCTTGGACACTGCCAAGACTTTCTTAATTACTTCTGCAAAAGATGTAATCTATAACACTGGAATACCTGGCTCAGTTAAAGTTTTCCAACTTTTCTCTTTTCCAACTTATTTTCCTTCTGTCTCAGAAGAACTACAGTGAAAGCTACCACCAGTACAATTTATTATTGGGTTATAAAGATCTTTTCACATTGTGACCCTGGAACACTAACAATGGTCCAAGGGCCAAAGCCCTTTTGAAACATTGGGAAAAAATACATGATAAGCTGGGTTGGTGTGGGTCTCCTTATATATAAAATCACAGAAAATTGACATGACAGCAGCTTCCACTCAATAATATATAGCACAGGTGGCAGCTACTCCAAAAATTTCTACTTCTTGCTCTGCTTAGCTTTTGCCAGCAATGGCAATAGCAGAAGTACCACAATTCAAGCTTTAAAAAGCATGAACCTCTGGAGAAATCTGGCACAAAATGCTATTGTAGCAATTCAGCTGAAGGCAAAGAAATTGCTGCCTGCAGTGGTGCATTTCTACCTTGATGAGCTACTTAGAGAAAATGGAAAACATCCATCTGAAGATCTGTAATAAAAACTTTTTGCTGGTCTGATCTTCACAGTTTACCCTGTTGGATTGCTTGTTTGCACATCAATAAGCATATAGATGTTTAGCATGGATGAATCTATTTAGCATGGCAGGAAATATTATAACGGACAAGAGATTCAGATTGCCACTGCAAAATGCAGAGCATCTGGCAGATATGGAAGTGAACATGCCAAGAATGAATTAAAAATATGTGTATAGTTCTGAAATTGCTTTGCTGCTGGCTTATAAATCAGGGAGTGACCATGGTACATTCTACTGTAGGGTGGCAGTTAAGAACTCAGATCTTCTCCTACATCCTTCTCCCATTTGATGCTCAGTTTATTATGTTCTACCCTATTAGAATTTTATTTTCTGGATTAACCAATGGTCTTGCATTATTATATCAGTTAAGCACTAATGTTTCTTATTTGTTAACTTTTGTTTTAGAAAGAGTCACACTGGAAAAGAGTTTTTATGACATCAAGAATTCGAAATTTTCAGCTTTATTTTCAACAACAAAACAATGATTGTAAACAAAAGAAGATGTGTACTTCATTGTGAATTAATTCAGTGGTTTTAACCAGTTCAATAACAACATTTTCTACACCTGGGATTTGACATATATTGAAGCTTTGGACCAACCTACGTCCATTCAAAAAGCAGCAATAATAATAAAGTTCTTTAGAAGTACATGATTATTACAGACCAGCAAAATACCATTGTGGTTACAAGAAGTTACCTGATGATGCTTTTGGGATGTGTTCCAATATGATATTGAGTCCATAATTTTCTGCAGTTTGCAGTACACTCTGTTGCACTTTATTTATTCTTGCATTGTACTACCCAACCTGTTACCAGACTGTATAAATATCTGTAAGCTTGAGATGTTCTACCACATAGAAACCAAATAAGCAATATAAATAATATAAATTATAGATTGGTCATCCTTAAGTTCATTAAGTAATGAGTGAAGGATATCAATAAATAGGTGATTCAAAGATGTGTCTCAGGGTCTTGCTTTTGCTCTATGACTATTTAACTGTGATAGCAACTGTGTACCCCAGCAGTTCCATGTGATGAGAAGTACTGAATCAAAGGAACATTATGGCCATGACAATCTAGAAGTGACATTTTTTTCCAGTATATTATCAGCAAAAGAGAGTGGGTTTGGTACAACTAATCTGTCTTGAGACAACATGAAATTTAAATAATTCAATTTTGTATTCAGGATGCTGAAGTATTTCATATATCAAAACCCCCACCAAAACAACGAAACCAAGCTCTGAAAGATTGTTCATGTCAAAACTCAGTTAGTTAGTATCACCTCAACAAAGGAGAAGAGAAAAAGAGAGGAAAATTATGTTAGCAGCATAAGCAGCCCACTAGCTGAAGAATATGCACATTGTAAACATTTAATTGCTGCTTATTTATCAATGGGACAGATTATTTTTCCTTTTTGTTATTATAAGCAGCAAAGCATAAATAAGATTTTAAAGTGGATTTGGAGAAGACAAAAACTGTAACTTAATGAACAAGCTTAGTCACAATACAACGAGAAAATCATGAAAGAGGCACCAAAATGAGTGTCTTTGTGGAGAATGCATAAAGGATTAATTTATTACAATTAAAACCATTAGTGAAGAATAAGGAATAGAGTAGAACATGAAAAGAGATGAAGGTGTATAGAGATTTTTTTTTTATGATATAGAGGCTTGAAGGCCTGGAAAGACAGATTTTGTACCAGAGCCAAGTACTTTTAGTCTTCTTACACTGATGTTTTTGAGAGCTCAACAGAACTACAGAAAAATGTCTTTCTGGGAGTTCTTGACTCCTTTGTTTTAATATACACCCCTTCACTATAAAAGATATTGATAGTATTTTTAAAGTAGCATTTAAAAATATCATTTAATATTTTTTCAAGTCCAGGTAGATTTCTCACACAATTTTTTTTGTCAGGCTTTTTTAACTCACAAATCTCCAAATGTCATGGGATTTATTCTCTCTTAAGCACATAACAATCTCTATTAAATGAAAATACTATCACATTATAAATCTGTATATCTTCTACTCAAACACATGCGGTTTTTAAGTGGGATAATATTCCTAGGTGTAAATCAAGTACTCATTAGAATAATTGATAATATATGTTGAGAAAACAATGTAAATAAAGTCTTTGGAATCCAAATCTCCACCCCTCCATATACCAACTGCATAGCCAATTTTTTTTTTCTCACTGCAATAAATTTTATCAAAATAGTCTAATCTTTGAAGAATATTTACCTTCAAATCGCAAGATTATGTGAAAAATTTATACTATGCTATACTAATTTATGCTATGCTCTCATGGGGTTAATAGTGACTGCATTCCTTAGCGCCCTAACATGGTACATGTCCCTGACCTTTGAGTTTTTCTCTTCTACCATGAACTCTCAGAAGAACCTCGCTGGAAACAGTATGGAACAGTCATCTTTATATTTCCTTCAACGACAAGTGTGGGAGGGGAGGAAATACTAAATCTGGCAACAGGCACTTCTGTTTCCAATCAAAAAAATAGTATGTTAGGAAAGAGGTGAGATTTATTGTGTCTATTTTTTTCATTGGATGCGGTTTTACAGGCTCTTTTCCAATGCCAGTAGGAATCACTCTTTCTTGCTGGAGATAGTCTTAATTTCACAGAGAAACCAATTGTTCTGCTTTTACATGACTCCAGGATTTAAGACGCTAGAATTGATACCCCCATTAAATGATTACTATGCCTCTGTGCCTCTGATTTAGGTCTTTTTTTTTCCCCCTATTTTTTGTGGTGGGGTTTCTTGTTTCCTTCCCCCTGCCTCCCCCACCCCATCCCCTCCACCCTGCCCTCCCGCCCAAGTATTATGGCGAACAGTTCAAAGTTCAGGCATTCAAACAAGTTTGAAGTTTCCATGTAATGACCAAAAACCACTTCCTCTCTTTCATGTAGGAGTATTTGTTCAATGTTTCTGTTTGACGAATGTGTGTTAAAATAGAATATTTTTTGAATAACAGCTGATGAATAATTTTACTTTTTCAGCTATATCAGGAATCTGGCCACTGAGGGATCGAGTATAAATTCTGATTTAATCTAAAACTCTAGAGAAGTTCTCAAGAGAAATGCGCACAGCAGCACTTCAAGGCACAATTATTAAGTCATTCCTGTTCAAAGAGAAGTGAACTCTGACATGGGCAGAATGGAAGCTTTCACAGCTAGACTTCCTATGGCAGGACTGCCAACTTAAATCCTCCTTGTTATGTCCAGACTATTCTAGTTTGCAGTCATCTCACCCAGTCTCCTGATTATGATAGATCTGAGGTTTAGCTAGAGGCTGTTGAGTGGAGAAGACAGAAAGCCAGCTAATGAAAGGGAAACATTCTTGGAGGAAGGGCCCAAGAAACATGTCTGTACAACTTGCCAAAGTAAAAGAATCACAGTTATGTGAATCATAAAGGAAATCACAATATAGTAGTTGTATAGTAGTTGTCTCAGTTCCAGAATCACTTTCCTCATTAAAATGTTCTTAAGAACGCACACAAACACACACATTTATATACACATACATTAAAATTTTATGCTTGCCTGTCTGACACTGTACAATGTGTGTCAATGTACAAAAAAAAAAATCTTTTCTCATCATCCATCAATTTCAAGATGTAAAAAATTGTAAAAAATCAATTTTAATATATTTAATGTTATTTTCTGCCCATCACATCCAAGCACAGGAGGAAAGAGGCAAACACACCTTTTTCTGAATGGGCTCATGCTTTGCTCTGTCAGAAAAGAGCTGCCCTGTCGTCACAGAGCCTAACATTCACTGCCTGTCCCTCCTTTACAGTGAAACACTAGGTGTGCTTTTGGGAGTGTACACAGTGATACAAACAGATCTGTTTCTGCATAATTGCTTCTAGATGCAGTGGAAATGACCTGTTCTAATGGCATTATTATGATGCAAAACGATTTCTCTGCCTTTTCATTTCCCCAAATCTTCCAGCTGTAGGGGTGCCTCTCCACAGGGCCTGAACCAAGAATTATAAGCTATAATATTAAAATTATTGCCATGTGGGGACAAACTGGGTGGTTTGCTGGACAAATAATGACTAGAACCTCATCTATGTTATTTAAAAGATGTGTATATAGCCAGACAGGACACAGAAACAAAATTAGTGGAATAATGAAATAAGTTAGTAAAGTTTTTAAAAGTATTCTGATTTGCAGGGGAATACAGTTGGGTAAACTAACTTGTTGAACGGATCTTTAGCTTCCACATTTATTTTTTTTTTTTACATTTTGTGAAGTTGCTACAAACAATACTCACATTCTTTTTGAGTTCAAACATTTACTTTCTGTATAAGCCTCAAACCATTATGTAGTTGTGTAAATCCATTTTGGATAAGCAGCCAAGGTTTTTCAAATCCCATTTACTTGATAACAATATGTAATATATGGCTATGATATTTTCTACACTTTTTCTGGGTTCCATTTCATTATACAAGAGCTTCATTGTGTTTTATTATTATTATTTCTTGGTATGGCAGTGGTCTAAACAGACCTTTTTTTTAAAGAAAATTGGACACAGAAATTCTTACCCTAACTTTTTCATAGAATTGTTTAGAGCAGAAATATTTTAAAATTAATCAAATCAACAATGGCAAGAAAATAAGTGGGGGGTTTTTGTCACCATTAAGGTTATTTTTCACCTTCAGCTTGACCATGTGTCAACACAATAACACTACTTCTACTTTGCAAAGATTTTGGTTCCATTGTGAATCTCAAGTACATGTCTTATTTTTCCAACGGATCCTTTGTGGAGTACAATGAGTATGTATGCTGCATGGAATCCAGCCTTTTGTTAACACCATAGCAACAATAATGAGAGACCTCGGCAAACACAGAAAATATTTTGCACTTTGAATACAGCAGTCAATATCCTTGGTGTTCTTACTAGATATGGGAATGGGACAACACCTAGGAGCAGGTTTTTCACTGAATGTGCTGGAAGGGTTACAACCTTCACCCTAATGAAGTACTGAAGTGCTTTGATTTCAAACCATAAGTAATATATATGAATTGGTTCACGCTACTTATTGTTAGTGCTTCTATTTCTCACTACCTTGAAGAAGCTACTCATTGTTTCTTGAGCTCTCAGTGACTCAAAATAAGGACACAAAAGAAGCTGATGGGGCTCAAGCCCTGAGTTCTTAGTATAAAGCTGATTTCAGTGATGTCAAACACCTTTACTGCAGCAACCTAATTTTTTACTACTACAGATGACTGTCAAGCTAATAAGCAGCAGGCTATTTTTTTAAATGTTACAGTCTAATCTTGATTTAAAGAAAAGTCTAAAATTGAGCTTCTAAATATTGGTTGAAATTCATAATAACTGGTTCTAGACAAAAATATGTCCTACAATATTTTTAACTCTTTGCCTTTGCAAGACTTGTATTTAACTATAGCCTTTTTGACAAAAAATCCCATCAAGACATTCTCATCCTTTTGGAACTCAGTATTCAGAAAACCATATAATATGCTAGTGATGCACTTTAGATGCTTCAACAGAATATATTTTAAAATATTTAAATATTGGAGAAATTAAAAATTATATAAAATAGATTACTATGCCATCAATTCAGCATTATGACACAGAATTATCTTCTAGTGTATTTTTCATAAAAGAGAGTGCTAATCAATTGGAATAGAAAACTGACATTGACTTGAATGGGGAAAATGCTGCTATACTTTACAATGAGGCATGTGGTCATGACCCAGACATTTTTTCATCACACTTCTGCACAGCCTAGCAGATTTTGGGTATCTTTCTCTAGGATTAGACCATTTATGCAAGAGACAGTCTTAGTTTTCCCTTTGTAGCTATTGTTGGGAACACCTGTTCTTTAGAGTGCTGGAAGTCCTACCAGTTAATGGCATAGATTCCTTACATGCCTTCTTCTGTGTTTTTGGTTTTAATCTTTCTCTTCAGTGTTTTCCATAGGCCAACCCCTTGTACTGCCGTACCATGCAACCATTATTTATGTAAGTCTCTGACACTTCATAAGAAACTCCACACTTATGCCTTACAGGTAGAGATTAATAATAAGATTTGTATTTTTTTCTGGAGGAAGGACAGAAATTATCTCTTCAGAGATCCTTTCGAATTATGAATACAAAAATGGATAGATTTGTCCCACTTTTTTTTTTTTAATATTAATACATCAATGTGTTGATGAAAAAGATTATCTTTTTTCCCTTTACTGCTTTAACATCAGTAAGACTCCCTCCCTCCCTCTCTCCCTCTCTCCCTCTCTCCCTCCCTCCCTCCCTGCCTTCCTTCCTGCCTGCCTGCCTTCCTGCCTTCCTGCCTTCCTGCCTTCCTTCCTGCCTGCCTTCCTGCCTGTCTGCCTTCCTGCCTGCCTGCCTTCCTGCCTGCCTTCCTGCCTTCCTACCTGCATTCCTTCCTGTCAGCCTTCCTGCCTTCCTGCCTTCCTACCTGCCTACCTGCCTTCCTACCTGCCTACCTGCCTACCTGCCTTCCTACCTGCCTACCTGCCTTCCTGCCTTCCTACCTGCATTCCTTCCTGCCTGCCTTCCTGCCTTCCTGCCTGCCTTCCTACCTGCATTCCTTCCTGCCTGCCTGCCTGCCTTCCTTCCTGCCTTCCTTCCTTCCTTCCTGCCTTCGTGCTTTCCTTCCTTCCTGCATTCCTTCCTGCCTTCCTGCTTGGCTGCCTTCCTGCCTTCCTTCCTGCTTTCCTGCCTTCCTTCCTGCCTTCCTTCTTGCCTTCCTTCCTGCCTGCCTTTCTGGCCTGCCTTCTCTCCTTCTCTTTTTTTTTCTCTTTCAGGAATACAGTTTAAAAATACAAAATAAAATTATTGGAAATTAAAAGATAACATTATAATAAATTCAGATAAATTATCACTATGAAGCGTACATGGAAATAATGTAATACGACTGACTTTTTGAATATGTACGGCCTAAGTACATTCAGTGAAAAACCTGCATGTATTGTTTGCTTTTTAATTTTAAGTGTGATCTACTGGTTTTGTGGGGGTTATTCTTTGTTTTTTTGGTTTTGAGAAAGAAAATAGTAATTACCCTATACCTTACAATTTCCCTCTTCATGGTCACAGTCAAAATTCTAAAACACCTAGTGGAAAGCAAAACTTCTCTACTGTAGGTATGTATTTTTTCTTTCCATTTCACTGTGAAAAGGTTTTTTAAGTGTGTAGCAACAAGGCTAGTAAACTACTGTTTACTAAAAATAATAGAAACCTTAGAATGGAAAAAAAAGAAAAGATTAATCTGATGCACAAAACATTGCCTTTAAGTGCAGAATGCTTTTGACTTTCTTCTGGCAAAAACTGTGTCCTTAAACAAATAAGTATTTTTATTCACCATTTTACAATAATACAAACCTCACCCAAGTAGTGATGGGAGGTTGAAAAAAGGAAGGTATAATAGATACAAACCTTTATTCTATATAATTTTCCTCCTAGATTTGTATATATACATATACTTCAAAGGTATTTTAAAAAGGTTCTTACAATGCCACATACAAGAGTATGAATTCTTCTTCCATCAGGTTTGCACAATATAAATCACCAAGTAAAGGATATTTGAAAGTTTTAATAAAAGATGTAACTGTAAGAGATGAAGCCAGATTATTTTTTTCTTAAGATTTTGAACAGCAAAATGTAATTAATCGACCCTTTTTTAGCTCCCATAATGTTCCAGAAGCATAACAATGCTTACTGGTAATTTATCTATTTACAACTCTTTCTAGTTTTCATAGTCTTTATTTGTGTGCTGTCTGGTGTCTATTGACAGGTCTTATCTACTGAAGAGAACTTTTGTTTTGCTTTTTTTTCTTCCTTTCATAGGAGTATTGCTTGCTTTATCTTCATGGCAAAGTATGGATCCAAGTATGTGGCCTCTAGTTTAATCATAATGTACCTGTGCTGGATCTACATTTCAAAAGTAATATGCTTCCAATCTTTTTTTTTTTTTTTTTTTTTTTTTTTTTTTTTTTTTTTT
>VZUI01076229.1:0-11006 GCA_013401135.1 Cettia cetti
AGGGTGGGCAGGGGCTGGGCTGGAATTGCCAGAGCAGCTGTGGCTGCCCCTGGATCCCTGGCAGTGCCCAAGGCCAGCCTGGACACTGGGACACTGGGAGGGGGCCCTGCCAGGGCAGGGGTGGCTCTGGGTGGGATTTCAGGTCCCTTCCATCCCAAACCATTCCAGGGTGCTGTGATCACTCCCTCACAAGGGGGAAGCCGAAGCCCTTGGGATAAAAAAGGGAGACAAAAGCATTCCCTGGCAATCCCCACACGGGATCCCAAGCTGAGCTCCGAGGACAGAGCCAGACACCCCTGGGTGCTGCAGCAGCTGGAGAGGCAGCCTGGGTTGGGGTTTTTTTAGGAGAAAGCAGAAGTACAGCCCGCAGCCCAGGCTGTGCTCACATTTAAATGACTTTAAATCTGCTTTCTCAGCACAAGGGTTCTGTCCCATCTGTGGGCAGCAAAGCCCTGCTGGACGTGGGGAAAAGGAGAACTCTGGGCAGGATTGTTTTGCTCAGCCCCTCGGGACGGGTTGGAGAACTGCTGCTGCTGCTGCTCCCTCTGGACCTGCTCAAACGTTCCCTGGTGAGAGCAGCTGCGCCCCAGAGCTGGCACAGCAAAGCTCCTTCCCTGCTCCCCTGGACTGAGGCTACACAAAAAATGTTTAAAGAGAGACAAAAACCATCACCCCCAGCCCACTGGCTCCGTTCCCACCCCAGCTCGATAAAGTCAGGGTTAAGTCAAAAAAACCAGCTGTGAATCTCTGACACCAACTGGAACTTACAGGATGTGCTTTTTGGGGCGAACATCCCCAGAGCTGTCCCTCTGCTTCACAACGTTGCTTTGCAGGAGAATGAATGAATAAATCTATCAAAACACCAGCCTGGCTCGGCTCCAAGCATCCCCGGAGCCGACAGCCCCTAAACCACCCCCCAAAAACGCTCCTGGTGCTAAACCCAAGGAAATACCCCATAACACATTTCCTACAAGCGGTTATTTCCTCAATGGCCCCGTTTCACACCCCATTGCAGCTGCTCTCCTGAATCCCAGCCTGGGATAAAGAGGTTTTATTTCTTACATTTTGCTCAGAGCTTTGATTTGTTTCATTTTGCTCCCCTGCTGCTCCTCCTGTCCCCCAGCCCGAGTCACCGAGGTGTCACCGCGGTGTCACCAGGTGCTCAAGGTCTTTCAGGAATTCCAGGGATGCAGCCTGGAATCTGGATCCACCCTCGAGGACTCTCTGCCTCCCAAAGCTCACTGGGTAAATGTGGGATTTGTAAAGTTGGATTATATTTTTTTCTAACATAAATTATAACATCTATATCGTCTCACTCTTCACGCAAGACTAAAAATAAAATAAAAGTTTTTAAAACAGCTCTCAGTTACCCCATCTCTAAGTCAAGAAAAGAACAATCCAACAGGTAGAGAGCGGGATTGGGGCTGTTCCTCCTGCAGGGACATTTCCCAGGGGAGCTGGGCTCGGTTACACCTGGAGCAGCAGCAAACAGCCTCAGGGGGCACCAGCAGAGGTTTAAGTTGGAAATCAGGGGAAATTTATTTCCTGCAAGGATGGCCAGGCATTGGAATGCTCTGCCTGGGGTCACCTGGAAGGGCTCAGAAAAGGTGTGGAGGTGGCTCCTGGGGACAGGGCTCAGCGTGGGCCTGGCAGGGCTGGGTTACTGAATGAATTTGATCCTTTTGGAGATATTTTCCAACCTTAATGACTCCACCATGGGCCAGGAGCAGCCCAAGGTTTGTCACTCAGAGGCCACAAAACCTGGACTGAGCAGGGGGCCTCTGCCAAGGGAAGGGGCTGGGAAGGACAAGAAACCAAATTTCATCATCAAACTGGACCCAAATATTTGGGTGGGCATGGAAGAAATGAAATACAGCTCCCAGAGCTTGGAGAGAGTCACAAGGAGCCCGAAACAGGAGCAGCCACCAAAGAAATCTCTCCTTCACTCCCAATGCCAGTGGCACCCCAGGGATTGTGTGAGAGCCTCCAGTGCCCTCAGCAGCTCCCCAGGGTGGATTTTACCAGCCCAGGCTCCTCCTGACACATCCACGCTCTTCCTTCCTTTTTTTATTTATTTTCTGTCAGCTGGAGATGAGCTGAGAGCGGGCTGGGAGGAGCTGTTGTGAAAATGTCACCGTCCCGTGGGGAGGGGCAGGCAGGGAGAGGCTGCAGCACCTCTGCTCCCATCAGCTGCCTCTCCTGGGGAGACAGTCCCAGGAATTCACAGAAGTCACAGAATCATGGAATATTTGGGCTGGAAGGACCTTAAATCCCACCCAGAGCCACCCACAGGGACCCCTCCCAGTGTCCCAGGCTGCTCCAGGCTGGCCTTGGGCACTGCCAGGGATCCAGGGGCAGCCACAGCTGCTCTGGGAAATCTCCTCCAGGGCCTCCCCACCCTCTGAATGTCCCACTCCAGCACCTGCCAGAGCCTGGGAATGCTGAAGTCCTTGGAATTTAAAATAATCCTGAAGGGTTTGGGCAGGGGGGCAGCTCTGAGCACTGAATGGGGTGACCTCCAGAGGTCCATTTCTAAATCACAGAATTCCAGGATGGTTTGGGAGTGGAAGAGACCCTGAATCCCCTCCAGAGCCACCCCAGCCCTGGCAGGGCCCCCTCCCAGTGTCCCAGTGTCCAGGCTGGCCTTGGGCACTGCCAGGGATCCAGGGGCAGCCACAGCTGCTCTGGCAATTCCAGCCCAGCCCCTGCCCACCCTGCCAGGGAACAATTCCTGCCCAATCTCCCATCCAGCCCTGCCCTCCCTCACCTTAAAGCCGTTCCCTGTGTGTCCTGTCACTCCAAACCCTTGTAAAAAATCAAAATAAGAAGTAACAAAATTCATAGCAAAGTGCAAATGTCGTGTTAAAGTCCTCCACACGGAGCCAGGCACATTGAACATGTGGGATTAAAAAACCACTGTGGGTTATTTAAGATTTATTTTTCCCCAGGGTCCTTCACCCTGCCCGTGACACCCAACGCCCTGGGGTTGCTCCCTGTGCCCCGAGGCCCTGAAGGTGTTTTTTAGGTAATTTTCCCTTAAACAGCACAAACGGCCATTCAGGGCAATGCACACAAAGGTCTCTGCCCCGTGCTGGTGGCTTCTCTTAGGCACAAAATTGTGGTTTTGCTTAAATTGGCAATGAAGGGCCAGGTTCCCCGGAGACTCCTGCTGCAGGGGCAGGAAAACACGGGGTGAAGTTCAGGCCACGCTGGCTTTTGTGGAAATCCTTTGTTAGGAACGGTTCAGCCAGGAAAGGGACTGTCCTGAGGTGCAGGGGGGTTAAACAAGCACTTCTCGCTCCTCACCCGAGCTCAGAGCCTTTTCCTCCCCATCCCTCACCCCAGCCTGGCCCAAAATTACCCAGAGCCTGAAAAGGCCTCTGTCAATCTGTCCCCACCTCTCCTGGTGGGTTTTCTTTTTGACTTTTACTCATTTTTCCACCCTTTCTGCTGCACAGCACCTCCTTGGAGCACCCTGCAGTGCCCTGCACGCTTCCAGCTGCTCCCAGCTCATCCCTCTCCTCCTGAAATCCACCAACAGAGCCTAAAAATGCTGCCAGGACTTCCAGCTTTTCCATCCACAGGGCTGCAGAGCTGCTCTCGGAGCAACCTGGTGGGGAGGGAGGCTCCCAGCAAAGAACTGGGAATCCAGCCTGGGAACTGGGAAGTTTCCTATCAGTTCTCCCACGGATTTCCTGTGCAGCCCCCAACGAGTCACTTCACCTTTCTAGGTCAGAGCCTTCCCATCCAGGGAAAACGCCTGGGGATGTCCAAATCCTGTGGGGATTGGGAGGGCTGAAGGAGCTGGGGGTGCAGGGCCTGCAGGGGCTCCAGGAGAGCTGCAGAGGGACTGGGGACAAGGCCTGCAGGGACAGGAGCCAGGGAATGGCCTTTAAACTGACGAAGAATGGATTTCAATGGGATATTGGGCAGGAATTCCTCTCTGGGAGGGGCTGGGCTGGAATTGCCAGAGCAGCTGTGGCTGCCCCTGGGTCCCTGGCAGTGCCCAAGGCCAGGCTGGAGCCACCTGGGACCGTGGGAGGGGTCCCTGGCTGGGATTTAAATTCCTTCCGACCCAGATCTTTCCATGAAGATTTTTTTCCTCCTAAAGGCCCAGTGCCCCACTCTGAGCATCCCCACTCCCGACTGGAGAGGGCACAGGGAATGTTCTTTCCACGTCACCCCTCCCCTTGGGAAATCTGGAGCAGCAGGAACCCGTGAAGCCACCAGATTTCAGATATTTTTAACAACCCTTTCCAACCCGAGCTGTCAATCCCTGAGCGCGAAATGAGAACCTTCAGCAGCTCCAGGCTCCAACCCCTGAGCTCCCCCTGCTCATGGAAACCCCTCCCTGCACCTTTCCTGGCCTGGCTTCCTTTGGAACTGTCTGGCCCCAGAAACCCAAGCCCCTTTTCAGCCATCCATCAGCAATTAGGCAAACAAATGGTAATTAACACCCCCAATTAAGGGCAGTGCTCCTCTGGCTGCCTAGGACCCTCCATCCCTCACACAGCCCTGGATTTCTACATCCTACCTTCCACATCTGCAAAATTCCTGAACTCCAAAGGTTCCTGTGCTCGTTAAACACTTGAAAACCACGAGGGAGAGCCTTCAATTATCCCAAAAAATCCCTGTGAAGTTGGGTTAATATTCCGAGGCTCCCATTAAAGACACATGTCCTGGGAAGTGGCAGGCACGAGGAATCATTATGCTAATTTTAGCCAGAGCATCTGCTCGATGTTAAATCTGAAACTCC
This sequence comes from Cettia cetti, assembly GCA_013401135.1. Lineage (NCBI taxonomy): Eukaryota > Metazoa > Chordata > Aves > Passeriformes > Sylviidae > Cettia > Cettia cetti. The sequence continues at coordinate 4,757 of VZUI01076229.1, forward strand.
GTCTCGGAGAAATCATTTAAATTTTTTTTTTTTCCTTTTTTCCCTTCAAAATTGACATTTGTCAAACAATATGTTGGGAGCGGAGGCTGCAGCCAAGTCTGAGTAATCCCGGCTCGGATCGGGGATGGAGCCGGCAGGAATTCGGGATTGGAGAGGCGGGGCTGGCTGTGCCCCCGGGCCTGTCCCTTCCAGCTCCTGCCGGGGACAGCGTCACCCGGGTCCTGCCGGGGTCACCCGGGTCCTGTCAGTGTCACCCAGGTCCTGCCGGGGTCACCCAGGTCCTGTCAGTGTCACCCAGGTCCTGCCGGGGTCACCCGGGACCTGCTGGAGTCATCCCGGTCCTGTCGGGGTCACCCGGGTCCTGTCAGTGTCACCCAGGTCCTGCTGGGGTCACCCAGGTCCTGTTGGGGTCACTCAGATCCCACCAGGGTCACTCAGGTCCTGTCAGGGTCACGCAGGTCCTGCCAGGGTCACCCGGTCCCTGCCTGTCCCCTCGGACGCTCAGCGTGGATCAGGCTCAGCTGGGAATTCACCTGTGGGGATCAAATGGCCTCAGGTGATGTTCCCTCACTGCTGAGTCAGCTCTCACAGGGCTTTAAGCACCCTCTTATCCTATTTTAGTGGGTTTTGAACAACCTGAGCAACTTCCCAGCCCTAATCCAGTTTGGGAAATCCCAGGGAACAGGAGAGAGCACCTGCAGCCCTTTCCCCTTTCCTTTCCCCTTTCCTTTTTCCTTTCCTTTTTCCTTCCCTTCCCGATTTTTCCATTGCTCCAGCTGAACTGACAGCCCAGTTTATCATTTTTATATATTTTAAAATATTTTAAATATTCCAGACCACTGGATTGACTCCCCCAATCCCATCCCTGTGGACACAGATAAACAGGGAAGTTTTCCCAACAATTTGCCCATTCATTTCCATGGTTTGACCCCGAGCTGGAATTTGGCCCTGGACTCTTTTAAATCAGGCACTTCATGGTGCACAAGGCCCAGAAAGGAGGAAAATACCCAATGACACAGGAAGTGTTGGATAAGTCATCCTGGATTCATCCCAAAATCCAGCCTGAATGGGATGGGTGAGCACAAGGCCTGGATGGGAAAATCCAGCTCTGACTTCCTCAAGGGATAAAACATTGATGGATTCCCTAAAACCTCCTCAAAACACAGCAAAACTGCCCCAAAACAGCCAAAATATGCAAAAAATACCCTAAAACTGCCTGAAATCACCCTAACACTGCCTCAAAACCAGCCTGAAACGGCCTCAAAATATCTTAAAGCTCCCTGAAATCACCCTAATACTGCCTCAAAATACCCTAAAACTTCCTGAAATCACCCTAACACTGCCTCAAAAGAGCCTAAAACTGCCTAAAATCACCCAGGACTATTTCAAGCCCCCCTAAAACCTCCTCACAGCACCCTAAAACTGCCTCAAAACAGCCTAAAATTGCCTTAAAACAGCCTAAAACCCCCTCAAAACAGCCTAAATCTGTCTTTAAAACACCCTAAAACTGCCTGAAATTGCCCTAACACCACCTCAAAAACAGTCTAAAACTGCCTCAAAACAGCCTAAAACCAAAAACAATCTATAGCTACCTCAAAACACCCTGAAACTGCCCTAAAACACCCTAAAACCGCCTCAAAACGCCCTAACATTGCCAAAAATCACCAGAAAAGGTGGGGGGAAATGCATCATTCAGGCAACCACCATAATTTTAGGGTTGAGTCATTTAAAGTTTTGGGTTTTTTTCATTTACAAAGGGAGGATTTCAGGTCTTTGATGTGTCAGAAAATGCACTCAGCACAGCCTGTCCCAATCTGTGGGGTTTATTTTGGGGTGGGAATGTGCAGCCACGGGATAATCCTGGGGGAATGGTGCAGAGCCAGCTCCTGCAGCAAGCTGGGCCCAAGCAAACGGGGCTGGCTCTGAAAGGCTCGGCACAAAATCCAAACTTCAGCACAAGCTTTAAAATAAACCAAGAAAAATGGAATTCTTGACCAGGGGGGGATGGTTGGGCTCGACCTTGGAGGGCTTTTCCAACCTCAAGGATTGGAAATTCCAACCTTGAGGAGCATATGGTTGGATTTGGTCTCAGAGAGGGATTTTCCAATCTTTAAGCCTGGAAATTCCAACCTGGAGAAGAGGATTGAACTTGATCTCAGGGAGGATGAACTTGATTCCAGTCAGGATGAGGAAAAGGTTAGACTTGACCTTGGAGGGCTTTTCCAGCCTTGAAGATTGGAAATTCCAACCTGATGGAAATGGTTGGACTTGGAGGGCTTTTCCAACCAGAAGGATTGGAGATTCCAACCTGAAGGAAATGGTTGGATTTGACCTTGGAGGGCTTTTCCAGCCTTGAAGATTGGAAATTCCAACCTGAAAGAGATGGTTGGACTTGGAGGGCTCTTCCAACCAGAAGGATTAGGAATTCCAACCTGAAAGAAATGGTTGGACTTGGTCTCAGAGGGTTTTTCCAGCCAGCAGGATTGGAAATTCCAGCTATGAGGATTTGGAATTCTGAGAAGGGGGAAGTGACAGGGCAGGGACAGCAGCTCCCATCCCTCACCTGCCACTGGCTCTCACCAACTCCGGGATCTCTCGGAGCCCCCCAAATTCCTCCTCCCTGCCTGGAATCTCCCGAGCTGCTCCGTGGCACAAAGGAACCCTTTGAAACCCGGAGCAAAGAGGGGCTCAGGCCCTGCATCCTCTCCCCACCTGCTGTTCTTGGCAGCCCAGGCCGCCGAGTTATTCCCAATAAAAATATCCCAGGGCCCGTCCCGCGCTTCCCCTGGGGCTGATCCCGCCCGGGCTCCTCCAAGAGAATTCCTTCACGCCTGCTTCTGTGCAGGAAGCTCTGGAGTGGCCTCACCTCAGGGCAAGATCCTCATCCCAAGAGGTGAATCATGGCCTGGAATGGGATTTGTCACTCTCCAGAGGGAGCGGGGATGGATTCCCAGCTGGAGAGGGAGGAGGGATCCCAGCCCTGTGTTTGTAACGGGATGTGAGGGCACCAGGGGCAGCATTTCACACCCCTGGACGTGTCACCTGGCCACCCTCACCTGCAGACATGTCACCTGGCCACCCTCACCTCCAGACATGTCACCTGCCACCCTCACTGTGGTTTTTACATTATTCCTAACTCTCGTTGTGCATCATTCACTAATGAATGCCACAGCAAAAAGAAAATCCCAAACATTTTAGACAAGGAAACGCATCAAAAATCCCTTCCAAACATGATGTGAGAACTTGGAGGCCACACACAAAAATAAATTCAAATAAACACATTGAAGTGGAGGTAGGAACTCCCCCCACCATGCTCTGAGCCAACACACTGCAGCAAACCCTGAACTGGGCTCAGCAAACCCTGAACTGGGCTCAGCAAACCCTGAACTGGGCTCAGCAAACCCTGAGCTGGGATCAGCAAACCCTGAACTGGGATCAGCAAACCCTGAGCTGGGCTCAGCAAACCCTGAGCTGGGATCAGCAAACCCTGAGCTGGGTTTTAGGCTTTTCAGGGTTTTAGGAAACCCTAAAGGCAGCGCTGGGGTTGGGTTTAGGATCTCCTGACGCAGCCGGGCTCTGCTCTCAGGAGTGCCCGGAGTGGCTCTGCCACCACCCTGTAGCCCAGGACACGAGAATGTCCCCAGTGTCATCACCAGGAGACCGCAAAACTGCTGCCACAGCAGTACAGACCAGTGTGGACCAGTACAGACCAGAACAGACCAGTACAGACTAGAACAGACCAGTACAGACCAGTGCAGACCAGTGTGGACCAGTACAGACCAGTGCAGACCAGTACAGACCAGTGTGGACCAGTACAGACCTGTGCAGACCAGTACAGACCAGTGCAAACCAGTACAGACCAGAACAGACCAGTACAGACCAGTACAGACCAGTGCGAACCAGTACAGACCAGTGTGGACCAGAACAGAGCAGTACAGACCAGTACAGACCAGTACAGACCAGTACAGACCAGTACGGACCAGAACAGACCAGTACAGACCAGTACAGACCAGTGCAGACCAGAACAGACCTGTGCTGACCAGTACAGACCAGTACGGACCAGAACAGACCAGTACAGACCAGTACAGACCAGTGCGGACTAGTGCGGACCAGTACAGACCAGTACAGACCAATGCGGACCAGAACAGACCAGTACAGACCAGTAAACACCAGTACAGACCAGTAAACACCAGTACAGACCAGTGCACACCAGTACAGACCAGAACACACCAGTACAGACCAGTGCACACCAGGGCACACCAGTACAGACCAGAACACACCAGTGCACACCAGTACAGACCAGAACACACCCAGGCCGAGGGGAGGGCCGTGCTGTGGGCGGGAGCTGTGGGAGCTGCCCCGGCTCTGGCTCCGGGTGAATCCTTCGGGGAGGATCGGGGTTTGCTCTCCGTGTGCTGACGCTCCATTGCACGGCTTTGGCTGCTCTGCCTCGGCAGGTGAGGGATTCATTCCCCGGTTTGTAATGTGAGAAGTGAGATCAGGAGGGAAGAACCTCTGACTTTAATTAATTTGCTGTTTGAAGAGTTCAGCCTCAGTGAGGGAAGCTTGGGTGAGACCTGGTTTTCTCCAGCCAGGGGAGCCTCCTGGTTTTAGGATGGATCAGAACCTCTCCACACCTGGATCTGGCTCTTAACACAAACAAGGAGTTACCAGCTGCAGGAAAACATCGCCCTGGGACCAGCTGAGCCTGACCCTGCCTGCAGCAAAACACCCAATGGCACGGGAAGTGTTGGATAAATCATCCTGGATTGATCCCAAAATCCAGCCTGAGCGGGGCTGCACCACAGGATGGGTGAGCACAAGGCCTGGACGGGGCTGGGAATTCCAGCTCTGACTTCCTCAAGGGACAAAACATTGATGGATTCCCTAAAGCTGCCTAAGAGCACCCAAAAACTGCCTAAAAACACTCTAAGTATGCTGAAAAACACCATAAAACTGCCCTAAGACAGCCCAAATTCACCTCAAAACACCCTAAAACTGCCTCAAGACACCCTAAAACTGCCTCAAAACACCCTAGACTGCCTAAAAAACACCCTAAATATGCTGAAAACACCCTACAATAGCTCTAAGACAGCCCAAAATTACCTCAAAACACCCTAAAACTGCCTGAATACATCCTTAAACTGCCTGAAAACACCCTAAATATGCTGAAAAACACCCTAAAACTGCCCAAATTCACCCTAAAACTGCCTAAACCCATCCAAGACTGCCTAAATATGATGAAAAACACCCTAAAACTGCCATAAGACAGCCTAAAACCACCTGAAAACATCCTAACTCTGCCTCAAAACACCCTAAAACTGCCTAAACTACACTCTAAAACTGCCTAAATACATCCTAAAACTGCCTAAAAACACCCAAGACTACCTAAAAACATCCTAAATACGCTGAAAAGCCTCCTAAAACTGCCTCAACACACCCTAAAACTGCCTGATATCACCCTAAAACTGCCTCAGAACACCCTCAAACTGCCTTTAAAACAGCCTAAATAAAAGTCTTGGTTTAAGAATTCAGATCTTCCAAATTCTGGTCATTTTAAAAGAAGTTTTGGGTTAGAACTGCTCCAAGTTCCTTTTCTATCATGTCAAGGGTGTAAAATCAGCCAATGGATTATCTTTGGTCATTTTATTGAGCAGAGAAAGAAAATTAAATACCCAGTAGTCCTCTTTCCCTCTAAATCTGGACTAAAAGGACAAATCCTGCTGCTTTTTTTTAGACCATTTTTTAAGTGGAAAGACAGAAAAGGATTTTCTGTGCTTGACTGGGCCAGGTGGGTGATGCTTCACCCCTCTGCTTCTGGGAGCTCAGGGCCCCTGCAGCCCTGCACATCCTGGGAGCTGGGAGGGTGCAGCTTCTAAAACTCTGCTCATCCTTGTTGAGTTTCCCACTGTAACTCCCCAAGCTGCAGGAGCTGCCACAGCCCCTCAGAGACAAAAAAAACCAGCAAAATCTAAATGCAAACTCCAAGTTTCCAGCTGAGGGGGTCTGGAGAAGAGTCAGTGTTGGGGAGGCTGAGGCAGGAAGGCCCTACAGATCTGACTGCCTGTCAAAAGAGTCTAAGAGTGTAAAACCTGTGAGCAAAATGGAATTGAAAGCAAGCTTTGAGTTGCAGGATGCCAAGCCAGACAACAGTGGTTAAGTTGGCTGAAGGCAGGATCCCTGGAGATTGAGCAATCCCTGAGATCCCTGAGGATCCCTGGAGATTGAGCAATCCCTGAGATCCCTGAGG